>JAFLJL010010486.1:0-27122 GCA_018398815.1 Conus ventricosus
TCGGGTGCTTGTTTTTGCTTGTTTCTTTTTGTTTTTGTTTTGCTTTGTTGTCTTCAACTACGAAGCTCAATCAGTGGACATTACTGGCATCATATTGAGACAGAAGGACACATTAAAAAAAACACCTTCATGTTGGCAGATGGTGCCTTACAGACCTGCATCAGTTCAAAGGGGAGGGGTGGAGGGGGGGGGGGGGGGGCGGGTGGAGAGGGGGCTGAAACTAGATCACCTATGCATCAAGTTGACAACAGTTCAGACGAAACTCGTATATTTGTAACGGTGATCGGAAACCAGTTGGTTATTTGCTGCTCAACGACTGTTGTAGTCATTTCTAGTAATATTATTTCCGCCTGCAGTCACCTCACTTTGAAACTATTCTACTCTTTAAGTTTTGTAACACAAAGGACATCACCATTGACTGCCACGTACCTGATGCTTGTACTCTTCTTCGCAATCGAAGGTCAGGTGCCAGATGCACGGGGGATGCACACAGAAGTCCTCGTCACTGTGATCACTGCAGTCCGGTCGGTGGTCACACACCAACATGTAAGGCACTTCCTGTATCTGATTCTTGCACGAGAAGGACGGGGGAGCGGGATGGTCAAAGAAAGAGAGGCACGTCTCACGTGATCCCAGCAAGGAGCTCACCAAACAATCGCTTTCTACGTCACACGCCAGGAACTCGTGCATCACGTGCGACTCATTTGCATACCGTCGCTCAGAGGGGCACGTCACGTGGGACACCGGAAAGACCGCGTGACCGTAAGGCGGGAAACGGACCGATTCTGATCGGAGAATTTGGATGAGGTTCTTGGTTTGAATTCACAAAGCGCAACAGTTTTGAATTTTATTTGATTTTTGTGCCCACACGTTGTAAATCTTCCCGTGTCCCTGGCCTGACGTTCAGGCATGAAGACACCACAGTAAGGTCTGAGAGGTGGCAATTCTCTGTAGGCTTTTGCACTCCTCAAGAGTTGGGTGAAAAATGCTGTGCTTTGATCTTCCCATTGCCAAAACAACTCGTACCTGTGGGGTTAAACTTCTACGGCTTTCTCTCTCTCTCTCTCCTCTCTCTACTCTCTCTCTCTCTCTCTCTCTCTCTCTCTCTCTCTCTCTCCTCTCTCTCTCTCTCTCTCTCTCTCTCTCATGAAGCACAAAAAGTCTATGTTCTGTGTATTCTTAATATGATTGTATGATGCATATGTACTTGCTTTCTCTTTTCATTTTCTTTCATGATGATAATGATAATATACTCAGAGGCATAAAAAACGCGAAAACAAACTGTATAGAAATTTTGATGTACTCTGGCTACCGATTCCTTTGAACTGGTAATAGAAAGTGAGAAAAAGCAATCGAACACCGCAAAAGTGTCCTTTCAAAGTTCATTCTGGTAGAAAATAAGGTCACATGAACTTGACCTTGACCCTGTGTTAACAGCAGAATGTCAGTATCTGGTGTGACCACCTCGAGCATTGATCACAGCTGTGCACCTGCGGTACATCGAGCGCACCAGAGTGTTGGTCTGCCTCTGGGGACTTGCCACCACACCTGGCCCACAGCAACAGCAAGCTGAGCTGCTGTCTGGGGTCTGGGGTTGAGCTGGTTCAACTGCCTCTGAAGGGCATCCCAGAAATGCTCTATTGGGTTAAGGTCGGGAGAACGGGCTGGGTGAGGCAGCAGATTGATGTTGTTCTGCCTCAGGAAGTTCTGCGTAGCACGGGCAGTGTGCGGCCTTGCGTTGTCCTGCTGAAACAGGTTCTGTGGATGCCGCTGGAAATGCGGCAGGATGTGGGGCCTCAGAACTTGGTCGATGTAATGAACAGCAGTGACCCCGTTACCACGTCCTGGACCCACATTCTGGAAGATGACTGGCCCAATACGGCGATTTATGCCGATAGCCCCCCAGATCATGATGCTTTCACCACCCCCATGGGTCCCTTTCGGTGATGTTGGCATCCGTGAAGCGTTCCCCCGGTATTCTCCAGATCCGGATGCGGCCATCGCCTGGGTCGACGCAGAACCGGCTTTCATCACTGAAGAGGACTCGGCCCCAGTCCCGATGGCGCCAATGCACGTGGATCTGTGCCCACTGCAGACGGTTCTGGCGATGCTGGAGTGTCAGGATAGGTCGCCGGGCTGGACGCCTGCATTGGAGACCAACTGTGTTCAGTCAGCGACGCACGGTCCTGTTGCTGATTGGCCTGCCATGGTTGCCGACGGTGTTCCTGGCTGTGTTGGCAGCGGTTTGGTAAGGCTCCCGTCGATGCTGACGAAGAAGATGGCGGTCTTGGGCTGCTGTGGTGACCCTCGGTCTGCCGCTCCTCGGTCTGTCATCAGTGGTGTTTCTTGCTTGAAAGCGGTCCAGAAGGCGATAGACGGTGGAAATGTGGACTCCGAATGCGATAGCGACCTGCCTCATTGGAACCCCGGCCTGCAGTTGCCCCATTGCTATGCAACGATCTTGACGAGAAAGTCTCGGCATTATGTTGGCGCCTCTGGAAGGGATGATTTGAACTTTTTGGGGTTTGGAAATTTATAGCCCCAAAATGGGGGCCACATTGAGTTGCAATTCACATTGATGCACGTGGCGTAGGTAGTCCACATGGCAAATGCACTCCTCGTGCCAAAAACGCTGACCCGGCAACATTCACCACTGTTACGAGGTTACAACCGGCCAAGACACCACGTACTGCTAATGTTGCACGTGCCAACGACATTGCTTACGTCCTGTTCACAATGTGAACAATCGTGCACTGTCTCTATTTTTTCGCGTTTTTTATGCCTCTGAGTATATGTTATTGCGCGTATCACCCCTTCAGTATGGGCTGTAGCCTTAATCCAAATAAATCTTCGTATTCGTATCCTGTGTGTGTGTGTGTGTGTGTGTGTGTGTGTGTGTGTGTGTGTGTGTGTGTGTGTGTGTGTGTGTGTGTGTGTGTGTGTGTGTGTGTGTGTGTGTGTGTGTGTGTGCATCTGTCTTTGTGTACCAGTCTGTCTGTCATTACTAAAACTTTTCAGATGAAGGTAGAACATTCCCAGACAAGTTTAATAGATTCAGGGGCATCTAATTATAATGACAGCTCGCTCATTCGTTTTCTTTTCTCTCTCTCTCTCTCTCTCTCTCTCTCTCTCTCTCCCCTCTCTCTCTCCTCTCTCTCTCTCTCTCTCTCTCTCTCTCTCTCTCTCTCTCTCTCTCTCTCTCTCTCTCTCTCTCTCTGGTGAGTGAGTGAGTGTCTGCCTCTGTGTGTGTGTGTGTGTGTGTGTGTGTGTGTGTGTGTGTGTGTGTGTGTGTGTGTGTGTGTGTGTGTTGTGTGTGTGTGTGTGTGGTGTGTGTGTGTGTGTGTGCGTGCGTGCGTGCGTGAGTGTGTGTGTGTGTGTCATCATCTTTGATTTAACGTCTGTTCACCCAAAGGTGATATTAGACAAAATAAATAAATATCAAATAAAATAATAGTATAGTAAAATAAAATAAATTAAATGAATGAAATAAATTGATTAAAATAAAATAATAGATAGATAAACTAAACAGGATAGAATAATAAAGAAATGTGTGTGTATGTGGGGGGGGGGGGGGGGAGGTATGTGTCACTGGATGGGTTTGTATTGTTTGTGGTGATGGTGTATAGTGTCCTTTAGTGATAGTAGAATAATCTGTCCTTCACCCTTTCTTTCTGTCCTTCACGTATTAACCTATTCTACTAGTACATTGACAGATCTGATACATTATAAAGTATATATAGATTTGGACTGCAAATCAATTCAAGTTGTGCGGTCACAGCCCAGCCAATCATGAAAGCCATCCCAGGATAGCCACCGTGTAAAAGTTCGATCCCGTAATCTCGAGTTATGGTTAGAAAAATTGACTTGCATAGTGCATAGAATATTCAGACTGTTTTAAATATCTTAAATCTGAAAGTAATAAATTCCCAATGTGTCCTACTATCTTAACAATTAACAGATACAATTTAATAAGCAGGAAAGAATAAATCAACAAATCAAAGAAAATACCACAGGACTGGAATGCAAAAAAAAACCAACTATGAATATAATAGAAGTTGTTGTAGTAAGCTTGAATACAATTAGGTATAATAGTTAATGCTTTGATTGTCATCAAACTACGAAGCTCAAACAGGGAGGACCTTAGAACTGGCAAGCCAATATTGAGACAGAATTGATACAACATAAACAAAAGACAACAAACCATCATGAAGGCATATGGGTGCCCGATACCCCAGTAGACCTGCAATGAAACAGGAAATTCAAAGAGGGAGAGGTGGGTGGGATGAGGGGGGGGGGGGGGGGTGGGCGGGTGTGAGAGGGGGGGCTGATAACAAGAACACACATATGCCAATCAAGTTGACAACCTAGTTTTCAGACGAAAACACCGTAATATTTGTTAACGGGTGAATCGGAAACCCCAGATGGATTATTATTATTGCTGCACAACGACTGTTGTAGTCCATTTCTAGTAATAAAATTTCCGCCCTGCAATGTCACCTCAACCTACTCACTTTGAACTATTCTACTCTTTCAAAGTTTTGTAAACAACAAAGGACGACACCATAGACTGCCACGTAACCTGAAAGCTAGAAACCACTTCTCTTCTATACGCAAATCGAAGGTCGGTGGCCAGAAGCACGGGGGAATCACACAGAAGTATTCCTCGTCAACTACAGAGATCCACTTGCGTCCGGGTCGGCTCGGAGGTCACACACCCAACAAGAAATGAGGCACGTACCTGTATCTATTCTTGCACGATAAGGACGGGGGAGGCTGGATGGACAAAGAAAGAGAGGCACGACCTCTCACGAGATCCAGCAAGGAGCTCACCCAAACAATAAATATCTCTTCCACCTCCCACGTTCACCCAACAACTTACAAACGGACTCCAGGAACACGTGCACACTTGCGACTCAATTAGCATACCGTCGCCTCCAGAGGGGGCACCTTCACGTGGGACAAAAAAAAAATCCGGAAAGAGAACCCGTAGCCCCCGAAGGGGCGTGAAACGGGATACCGATAACTGATCGGAGAAATATGGTATTAGAGGAACTTTTTTAGAATTCGACCAAGCGCACAGTTTTGATTTTATTTTATTTTTATAATTTATTAGCCCACAACTAGTAAATCCTTTTTCCCGTGTCCTCTAGTCCTGACGTACAGGCCATGAAGACCACCACAGTAAGGTCTGATGAGTTAGAGGTGGCAATTCCTCTGAGGTTGTGCTTTTGCACTCCTCAAGAAGTTAGGGTGAACAAACGCTGTGCTTTGATCTTTCCCCATTAGTTGTTCCAAAACAAATCGTACCAGTGGGGGTAAAAACCTCTAACGGGCTTTCCTCTCTCTCCATCTCTCCCGTCGTCCCACCTGGTCTCTCTCTCTCGCCCCCCCTTCTCCCACTCGCGCCACCCCCCTCTCCTCTCCCCTCTCTTCCCCCGGCTCCCCCCCCATCCCGCTCTGCCTCCTCCCCTCACCTCCCCTCTCCTCCTCCTCCCCCTCCCTCTCCCCCTCCCCCTCTCTTCTCTCTCCACTCGGCTCTCCACTCCTCCTCTCCTCCTCTCTCCCCTCACTCCTCTCTCCCCACCTCCCTCCCGCTTCTCTCTCTCTCTACCTCACCCTCTCCTCTCCTCCACTCCCTCTCCTCCCCCGTCTCTCCTCTCTCTCTCTACTTCTCTCTCTCTCGCTCACCTCTCTCTCTCTCTTCTCATGAAGGCACAAAAAGGTCTATGTCTGTGTATTCCCTTACTATGATTGTATATGCATAGTACTTGCTTGTCTCCCGCTTTTCATTTTCTTTTCATGGATGATAATTAATAAAAAACACAGGGCATAAAAAAAAAAAAACGCGGGCAAAACAAACTGTATAAGAAATTTTGATGTAACTTTCTGGCTACCGATTCCTTTGAACTGGTATAGAAAGTGAGAAAAAGCAATCGAACAAAACAACCGCAAAAGTGTCCTTTTCCCAACACAAAAAAAGTTCATTCCTTGTAGAAAATAAGGTCTCATTGAACTTGACCTTGGACCCCTGTGTTAACAGCAAATGTCAGTAAACTGGTGTTGACCACGCCCTCGAGCATTGATCACACTCACCAGCAGGTGCACCTGCGGTACAAACGAGTCTAGCGCAAACCCAGAGTATTTGGTCCCTTCCTCTGGGGGACAATGGCCCCCCACAACCTGGCACCACAAGCAAACAGCAAGCTAGAGCTGCTGTCTGGGGGTCTGGGGTTGAGCTGGTTCACAACTGCCTCTGTGAAGGGCAATCCAGAAATGCTCTATTGGGTTAAGTACGGAGAAACGGGCGATGGTTTGATGCAGCAGGATTTATGTTGTTATTTTTGTTCTGCCACAGGAAGTTCTGCGTAAAGCACGGGCAATTGTGCGGGTGGGCCATATGCTATGACCCATGGTGAAACAGTTATTCTGAGTTATGTTCCGCAGTAAAAAGGGCAGGAAATTGTCCCGACAGAACCATTGACGTAAATACATGCCCCTCATATACCACCCCCCCGTAACCCCAAGCTACCCATGTACCCACATTCTGGAAAGAAAACAGGCCCCACAAACTGCGATTAATACTGCCGATAGCCGTCCCCCCCCCCCCATAACCAAGATGCTATCCACCCCCACCAATATCACACCACCCCATGTGTCCCTATTTCTGTGAAGTTGCTCCGTAAGCGATCCCCCCCCCTGTATATCACCCATCCGGATGCGGGGGGCCCATCGCCTGGGTCGAACGAGAAAACGCAGAACGGCATTCCATGCACTGGTGAAGAGGACACTGGCCCAGATCCCGAAGGCGCCAAAATGCAACGTGGATCTTTGGCCCCCCTGCAGACTGTACAGGGCGATGTGCAGGAGTGTCAGGAAATGACGCCGTGCTGGACGCCTGCAATGGAGTGACCTAACTGAGTAACAGGATCATCAGTCGAACGTCACGGTCCCTGTTGCACTGAATTGCCTCCATGGTTTCCTGGACGGTTGTATACCCAGCTGAGTTGGCAATCGTTATGGTAGGTTTCCAACTATTCCAAAACCAATCTAAGGCTTCTCTCCCGACGATGCTGGGGACGAAGAAGATGGCGGTCTTGGTGGCTGCTGTGGTGGACCCTCTGGACAGTTGTGTGCCGCTCCTCACGGTCTGTCATCATGGAGATATCTTGCTTGAAAGCGGGACCAGAAGTGCGATAGGGAACGACTGTGTGAAAATGGTGACTCCACTAATGCGATAGCGACCTGCCACAAATGAACCCCTGCCAGCAGTTGCCAGCCCCCATTTTTCTATGCAACGATCTTTGACGAGAAAGTCTCGGCATTATGTTGGCGCCCCTCAGGGAAGGTAAGATTTGAACTTTTGTGTGTTATGGAAAATTATAGCCAAAGCCGCCGATAGAGATAATGGCCCCCAAAGATGAATGGGGGGTCCCCCACATTGAGATGCAAATTCACATTGAATTCACGTGGCGTAGGAAGACCACATGGCAAAAATGCACACATCCTCGAGGCCAAAAAAAAAACTGCTGACCGTCGCTGACCCGCCGGCAAACAAATCACCCCACTGTTACGAAAGTGGCGGAGGTTAACAACCGGCCAAGACACCACGTACAGCTAAATGTGCAGCAAAAAAAAACGTGCCAACGACATTGCATACGTTCCTTTTCACAATGTGAACAATCGTGCACTTTCTCTATTATAACTTTTATTATCATACTTTTCTTTCTTTTATTAATCGTCGCGTTTTTTAAGCCCTACTGAGTATAATTGAAATTGGCGCGTAACACATACTCAACACCCCCCTTCAGTATTTGGCTGAAAGCCATAAATCCCAATAAAACTTCGAAATTCGTTAAACCCTGTGGGTGGTGTGTGTGTGTGGGAGTTATTGATGAGTGTGGTTAGTGTGTAGTGTTTGCTGGGTGGTGTGTGTGTGTGAGATGTGAGTGTGTGAGTGTGTGTGTGCAACTGTCATATGAGTAACCAGTCTGTCCCTGACAGTATACTAAAACATATTTTCCAGAATACTAAGAACATACCCAGACAATTTAAATAGATTATCAGGTCAGATCATCAGAGGGCATCTAATTATAATGACAGCTCGCTCATTCTTTTCTTTCTCATCACTCTCACTCTCCCATCATCACCTCACTCTGCTCCGTCTTCTCCTCACACTCTCGTCCCCTCACATCATCTCCTCTCCCTCTCAATCCCACCTCCTCTCTCTCTCTCTGCTCTCCTCTCCCTCTCTCTCCTCCCATCTCCTCTCTCTCTCTCTCCCCGCTCTCGTACCTCTCTCTTCCTTCTCACCTTCCCTCATCCTCCTCCTCTCTCCTCCTCTCTCTCCTCATGCACACTCCTCCGTCTCCCCTCTCTCTCACTCTACTCTCTGGTGATTGTGAGTTGAGTGTCTGCCTCTGTTGTGTGTGTGTGAGTGTGTGTGTGTGTGTGGGTGGTGTGTGTGTTTGATTGTGTTTGTGTGTGTGAGTGGTGTGTGTGTGTGTGTGTGTGGGTGTTTTGTGTGCGTGCTTGCGTTGTCGTGCTTGAGTGATGTGTGTAGTGGGTCATCATCTTTGTATTTACGGTCCTGTTCCACCCAAAAGGTTATATTAGACAAAATAAATAAATATCAAATAAAAAAAAGAATAGTAGAAAAATAAAATAAATTAAATGAAAAAATGAAATAAATTGATTAAAATAAAATAATATATAGCTAACCAAAACAGGATAGAATAATAAAGAAATGTTGAGTATGTGGTGGGGGGGGTGGGGGGGGGGTTGGGGGGGGGGGGGGGGGTTGGGTGGTGGGGGGGGGTGGGGGGGTGGGTGGGGGGGGGGGGTGGGGGGGGGGGGGGGGGGGGGGGGGGTGGGGGGGTGTGGGGGGGGGGGGGGGGGGGGGGGGGGGGGGGGTGGGAGGTAAGTGTCACTGGATGGTGTTGTTTAATGGTTTGATTAATGTTGTGGTGAAGGTGTAATTAGTGTCCTTTATGATAGTAAGAATAATTCAGTAATCTGTCCTTCACCAACACCCATTCTTACTGACCTTTCACGTATTAACCTATTACTACAAGTACAATAGACAGAAAAGATCTGATACAATATAAAGTATATATAAGATTTTGGTGACTGTGCAAAATCAAATTCAAGATGGTGCGGGGCGGTCCACAGCCCAGCCAATCATGAAAGATAGCCATCCCATGATAAGCCAACCGTGTAAAAAAGGTTCGATCCCCCGAAAATCTCGAGTGATGGGATAGAAAAAATTGGGACTATGTCATAGTGCAAAGAACTATTCAGACTGATTTTAAAATAATCATTAATCTGAAAGTAATAAAATCGGCCCAATTGAGTCCAAACTATCTTAAACAATAAACATAAACAATTTAATAACGCAGGAAAGAATAAATCAACAATCAAAGAAAAATATATAACCAACAGGACTGGAATGGCAAAATTTAGGGTAAAAAAAATATTAAGAAGCTGAATTCATTTACAATTTATTTTCAAAATGGAAAATATGGCTCATAAAGGTAGCAGCAGCAAGCACTGCACGCCCCTAAAGATTAAGTAAAGGTAGTGCATATTAAAATCAGAACAGTGTATGAGTAAAAAATGCAAAATAGTTAATCAGGTTTTCCACATATACAATTTTTACATCATTAGAAAATATTGTTCAAAAAAAAAAGAAAGCAATTAGCGTATGGGGAGGAGAAGGGACGTAAGTTTACAAAAAAAACAATCAAAGATAATACTATGTCGGATAATTGTAATACTAAGGGAAAAGTAACATAGATTAACTATTGAATACTTGCTATAGGATCATAAAAACCTTTCATACAATTTTGTGAAATAATGACTGTGTTTGAAGTCATTAGAATTTTATCAAAAAAACAATCTTAGAGATAATTTTTCAATGTGTTTATAGCATTCATGTAAAAAACCCTAACATAAAATAAATCAGCAGACTTGTTCCTCATCAACAATAAAACGAATTACGGTCGACGACGCTCAGATACTATTATCTGCTTCGGGTCAACCAACTTCATTATAATTTATCCCATAAATGGGAATGTACCCAAATAAAAAAGTGAAACTGAATTTATTTTTAGTTTGAAAAAACTGAAGTTATTGCATTTTTATATCTAGTTAACATTCGAGACGGCGTTTAAAAAGTTTTTGTACATTTGATATCTTAGTAGGCAGAATTTTCGAATCGGAATCGACACATAAAAACACATTATTATAACAAGTATGGGCCATTTGATGGCAGATCAATGAATCTGCAGCACTTTGCCTTTATATTGCACCAATTCCAAGTAAAATGGAGTAATGAACACCGTATAAGATACTGTTTCACTATGATTAGAGTGAAGAATTGACAAAATGCATCATGTCTGAGCTGTTGAATGCTCAAGTGAGATGCTGGCCTGTCTTGCTATGCCTGCTGATGCTGCTTGACAAAATGCTGTGCTTAATGCACTGCTTGATGCTGGCTTGAGAGGGGGCTGTTGAAATGCCCCCTGTCTTGTTTATGTTTGGGCCATTTCACGCTCGAGACAGATTCGACTGTAATATATACTTTAATATGATCTTTAAAATGAATCTCCATGTGTAATAAATCAATTATTTTAATAAAATTCGTTATTGATCTTTGTTCATATCTATAATGTCTAATAAATCAAACATTAATTTATTAACTTGTCCCATGATGGAATCTGGCGGAAAAGAAGGCATCATTCATGTCAAACCTCTTTAACAAATAAAATCAGCCAGAGGGATCATCATGAATATCCGAGACATATTATTGAATTGGATGTAAGAGAAAGTATAAATTATGAATAGCTCTTTATTATAAATATTTAAAACTTTTTAATTAAAACCCAATCCATGAGCATTCCAGATATACTACATTTTTAAAACAAAAGTATTATATGGCATATGAATAAAATACAAATTTTGAGATGACGCACAAAACTTTTCTTGTTTATCAAGGTAGAACACAAACAAAAAACCAACCCACGCCGCCTTCCTTATAAGTCCCTAGCATTAGAAGCATGAGATGGTACCCCCGGTAACCCCCCGCCAAAAGGAATAATTTAAGGCTTTACAATCTATACTTTGTAGTTTGTTTAACAAATGCTTAGGAGCATTTTGGAGGCACTAAAAAATAAAATTCTGTCTGAGTCAAAAGTTCACCCGTGAACGTACAAGTGCAGAGAAATTGCAAGGGACACAAAGAAGCGCACTAGAAACTTCCCCCGAGTGATGTTTACCTTTATAATTTTGAGAAAAAATAAAGCAATTTATTTCCCCTTGCCTAGTTTATGTATGAAATCCAATATGTTGAAGTCCATGAGTATTTTGAACGAACGAAAGAACTCCCAGAAATTTTATATAACAGCTTGGATCAAAATAACAACATTATCCAATGAATAGATGCAAGTAGGGGAGTTTTTTCTTCCGGGGTGGGGGGCTTCCCTGGGCTTGCAACCCAAGCATTAAATAGTAACTATATTTTGTTTTTTTTTTTTTTTTTTTCCAATAGATAATTTCAAGGCCATACTCAGTCATAAACAAATTGATTTTATCTAGTTCACCGTAGATATACTTTTTTGTATATATTTAAAAATAATACTCTAGCTGGGGTGTTACGTTTTATTGTTACCTTCAACCCATACAGAAGTCGTCTGCATCCCAGAGACCAAAACTGGACGGGTAAAGATAAATTATTATGGTAAAACTGGCAATTAAAATATTAAACAAAAATAGGTGTAAATAATACAGAGGCCATGAGGCCTGACCCCATGTTAAGTTTATCTGGGATTTTGAGAATACGTGTTATTCCCACTCCAACACTTACCATGTATTAAACGTTATCCAGAAAAAAACAAAATCGCTATGAAATTGAACAAAACCCGTTTAGCAAATATATTCCAAATTTTAGTTTTTTAGTAAAGTTTGTATATGGCCATCCTTGGTCATAATATAAGCAATTTATATTTATTATTTTTAATTATAACATGAAAAAGGTTGCATAGAATAATTATTATTATTTTATAATATTTTTCTATTTTATATTTTATATAATTATTATTTAATTTTTTTTTTTTTTATATTTTTTTTAAAATAATCTCCGCTGGCAAACAGTAGCTTTAACCAATATACCCTTTGATACGTTAATATTAAACCAGATGATAAATGGTAGATCGGACTTATTTCCGCAAGCCCAGCTTGAAAATATATATCAGGAATAAAATAATTGCCGTGGAATGTTTTTTTTTATTCAGCAGAAAAGACCTAATCAAACTAAAACGAACTTTTTTTTTCCATGAGTTTACTACAAGCAGTGATGATATTAACTGCAAAAGGACGATAGCTTAACTTTATCTGTTCTAAGTTTTCAATAGTTTATTTATAGGAGATAACAACTGAATGTAACCAATTCTAGGAATTATACACCATTTCGACCAACATATTATGAATCCTGTACTATAAAAATAAAAAAAATTGAATGAACATTGTTTGGTGGTAAAAATATAGGATGCCTATCTCATATTTCATATATTACTATATCCCGTCTATTGTAGGTATGGGGTTGTTGGGGTCCAACAGAAGTTTTCTTTATGCAACGCTAGAAAATGTATTCTTATAAAACTTCAACCAGAGAATAATCCAGCATATAACATAACTGTATATATGTAGGCATACTAAATACTGCAGTCATCATATGTGTCGATTTTGTAAAACTTTTATTTCTCCTTGATTTTCCCTTCTATATTGTCTACCTAATTCTCTGAAAAACCCCCGTAATTACAACTATGGTAGAAATGCCCTACATATATCAGGCAAAGCTTTACTTATTCTTCTTCCTTCTGCTTTTTTTTCTCCTATTCTGTCTTCTTCCTTTTTTCTCCTTTAACAAAAAACAAAAAGGTAGATCTGAAGTTTTCCAGTTTTAAATTGACATTAGTGAGGTAAATAATATACCATTTATCATAGTTTTTCCTTCCTTTTTTCATAATTTATTATCCCATACTTTTTGCATATCTGATGACTGAAAACCTACGTATATCAAAGAAAGAATGACCAGTAAAGATTTTTTATACGTCAAATGTTTGTGCATTTATCTGTTTTGCTTTAAATTAATGTCCTGTAATTAAGACTCTAAATGATTATGGGGAGATTTTGTACCTTTACAGAGTAAATATTAAATTTCATATTCATATCCATTTTCCAAGGTCTAAAAGCCTTTTCACAGATACCCTCCTCGTCCACACCCACCGATATATTACCAGAATGTTTAAGAGACTAAATTTATTGATTTTACTTTAGTGATAGAACTCATTGCACCGCGTAACATAATTGCATTTGTAAATAATGAATACAAATACAATAACGTCTTTACATATAAGTTTACATCAACTAAAATGTTGACAATAAATCTGAAATAATTCCCAGGATAGCAGTTTGGTAAAATTTGTATATTGGGGTAAATTTAACAAATCCTCATTTGATCGTAGTAACTTATATTTTTGTAATCTCAAACTAGTAAAAAAAGGGATATGATCACTAATGAAATGTAGGTTATCATTTAGTTAGTGTACACACTACTTCCACTCACAAAATTGTGCTAGAATCCAGGATAAACCAAAAGAGTAAAAATTCATAGCGAAGAAGCTCTATGATAAGGATTATTTCGATCGGGGAATGTGCGTGATACTCGCAATACCACCTCTTCTACTACTCTTTACCTACACGAAAGAGCTCCTTACTCACTCGAACCGACCTTCAGGAAGATATAAGCAAGCAACAACCAAAAATTATCAATAAAAACTTTTGTCTTGTGATATTTTGACAATACCATCCCCAAAAGGGGGCATGTAGCAATGAAATCCTCGCCGTTACAACAAGGAATATTTTAGTACCTTCCGTAAAAGTCCAATAAATAAATGGCTCAGATGTGGTCACGAACTAAAGGACCACCTCCCAGCCCAGCCGGGAGTCATCGCGACGCTAACTACTATCGCCAAGGTCGAAACCTCTAATCAAAACAATGACAACACGTACCTCCATCAACCCACCATCACATTGGCTGTGCCTTAGTAGGTCCGAACTCGAGCTTCAAAGCAATGAACAAAAAGTACCAATGACTTGACTTTTTTCGGGGGATTTGACTGCAAATACCAAACGTACATTTTGCTCCTATTGAAGGCAACAATACACAAAGACAGAGCGCGCACCAAACCATACGAAGGTCACCTACAAACCCTAGACCGGGGCGTGTAAGGTGATGGCAGAATATCCCCGAGTGGGACATTTGAAGTAATAACCCAGGCACAATCCCTCAAGCGGCAGACCTAACAATTTTTGTGAAGACATGGTAGGACGGTGGATAACAGGCTCTCTCTCTTCTCTCCCCTTCTCACAACTCACCCCTCCCCTCCCACCCGCCTCCCTCTGCCCCCTCCCTCCCCTCTCGTCTCTCTCTTCTCCATCTCCTCCCTACCCACTCCCTCCTCATCTCCCTGTCACCCTCTCACTCTCCTCTCTCTCCTCTCTCCTCTTCTCTTCCTCTCTCTCTTCCACCCCCCCCCTCCCCTTACTCTCCACTCTCTCTCCTCATCACTCACCCTCTCCTTCTCCCCTCTCTCCTCTCTCGTCCTATCCATCCTCTCACCTTTCTCATCCTCCTCTCTCTCCCTCCGTCCATCTCCTCCTCTCCCCCCTCTCCCCTCCTCCTCTCTCATCCTTCTCACTCCACTCCTCACATACACACACACACTCACACACACACGACACACAAACAACACACACACACACAAACACACCATTACGTTTTCATTTTATTCTATTCCTTTCACGTACACCAGGCTGCTTGGGGGCGCCGTTGGATTTCTTTTTTTTGAACCCATGGTTGTGAGAACACCACAGAATATACGGACTGTTGTGTGTCTCTATTAATACCCAAGACACACAGACACAATCATCCCGTGTTGTCCTCCCCTGATTAGAGTTTCTGCCCCAGCAGACAAAAGGGCCACGAGCAGGCGATATCATATAGATCTGCCTACTGAGAAGGGGATTGAGCGATTGTTACCCACCATCAAGCAGCAAGTGAAAGGGTTAGCCATTTTTTAAAATATGGCGCTTTTACATCCCCTTCATTTATCCTTTCCTTCTCTTCCTTCCCCCCCAAATTTCAAAACTATGCCAAGTCATAAACTATAATTATGGGAATAATTGATAAACCTAACACTTGTTTTCCCCCACAACTTAATTTGTTCAGCAGTTTTATAATATAAAAAAAATAATATATAAATATAAATATATATATATATAAGAGAAGAGAGAGAGGTAGAGAGAGGGGGAGAGAGAGAGAGAGACCAGAGAGAGACATAGACAGAGACAAGACAGACAGAGAGAAAGAGATATAGAGAGAGAGACAGAACAGACAAACAGACAGAGGCAGAGTGAGTAGAGAGAGAGAGACAATCGGTCTAATATCATCGATGATGAACAGGAACTTTAAACTAACCAAAAAGGAGAGAGGAGAGAGAGAGAGGAGAGAGGAGAGAGGAGAAGAGAGAGAGAGAGAGAGAGAGGAGAGAGAGAGAGACAACAGACAGAACAGACAGGACAGACATACGACAGACAGTCACACAACACCAGACAGTAGGACAATCACATACAGACAGAAAGACAGACAGAACAGATAGAGCTATGAAGAGACTGAGAGACAAGAGTCATAGCTTTCAAAAGATACGTAGGCAGAAACTGAAAATAAGACGGTCGATAGTTGAGCGAGAACAAGACAAGGCTCAGAGAGAGAGAGAGGAGAGAGAGAGAGAGATAGTAGAGAGAGAAGAGAACGCATTTCAGACGCTTCATATACTTTTTTTTTAATAGACACTGGCCTACATGGCCTTTATATTGTCAATGGGGTGATACATAATATTTGCAGAGCGCCGAAAACAAGTCTAATAAAGCAAAGAAAAAAACCATGATTGTAACGATTACTATACTAGTAAAGAAAAACAAAAAAAAACCATTTTCTTACCAAGGGGCCTTCAAACTTTGTTAAGCGAAAACATGAAAAACATCAAAGAAACAAAATATTCTAACGAACATTTCTTTTTTCTTTTCCTAACATTATGATGCTTCTCTCTGCCATATAACTTAGCTCAGTAGAGTATATTAACCTATTATTGTCTAGAAGAACAACAAAACTACATAGGTTAAGAATTTCTGTCGCAATAATATAAAAAAAGTTGAGACAACAGTCTGTATATAACGTATAAGCCGCCCAAAGAGAATAGAAAAATGATCTTCATTTTCTCTCATAACCATCTTCTGTACACATATACAACACAAATCGATCCACAATGCCTTCGGTCGGGATTAACCCCATCTTTTTGTTTGCATTTATAGGGAGTCCAATTGTCCTACATCTAAATCCAAGCAAGCAATATTCCATGAGCCATTTATAGTAACATACAACAGACATTTTTTTCAGTGTATATAAAATACTTTAAACAACTAATGGAAACCAGGAATACTTTACAAAAACATCTTCCAACTTTTGAATGCCAATTTTGTTTTATAAAATAAACATTGCGATGATTGAGACTGTCTTTAAATAATCCAACATAACTGGCTCTATTGGGGGTCGCCAACCCTTCCCCCCCTGACTAAGTAAAAGAATCCATACCAACCACCGGACATAACAAACAAAAAAAAACAACCACACACCAAATCCGTATAACCCACAGACCAAACCTGATTTTATATAGCAGCAACCCGTTCAGCAATCCCCTAACTGAAATGCCGCAGAAACATTTCCGAATGCTAGTCAACATAATCTGCATGAAGTATTTGGGTAATATTAAATAAATTCCAATATTTTAAGTCTTAACGCATTTCCCAAAAGAACGAAATGACAAGAGGTATATCATATCTTCCAGAATCGCGGTGCCATATGCCCCTTAGTATTAGGATAGAATGCAATGGAAATAATAAGAAAACCGTTTAAAAATAAAAAAAACGCAAAAGTCTGTAGAACATTTTTATTTTTATTCTCCTATTTGCAAATTTACTTTAAGAAAGTAAGAAGGGTCCCCCATAAATTTCTGCTGCATATGTTTAACAAACTAGGAACTATTTGATAATCAAGAATCACAACCCAAAAAAAATGAGGGAACAAATTGCATTTATATTTTACATTGCTCTTTAGAATGTCTAATTGCTCCAATTCTACCCTTTTCTTAAAAACGAAACAAGAGCAGACCCATCCGGAATGTAACTTTAACCTCGTTGTAAAAGGTCATTTTCCCCCGAGTTTTGGAATTCATTTGGATCATTTACCCTCAGGCAAAAAATAAGAGTAATACCAATTATCTCTCTGATGACAATTAACACCCCACCCATGCGAAAAAAATATTAAATATGGTTTTTATATCTTCAATTAACAACATATAATTGTAATCTATAATCTCTAGTCCTCACACTTTTCAACACATCACAGCAGAATCTGGTAGACCAACATGCAGTTGGCTTGAAACTATAAAATTACATCTGTCATCAAATAGCAAAACAATAAAATAATCAACAGCTCCAAAGGGAACATCTGTACACCATGACTAATACCTTTTCTGGACATTTATACAAGGGCAAATTCATTTATTAAAAAAAAAGCAAACACAGCTGTGGACTCTCAAAGGCCAAAAAGCCTTGTATTTACGCCAACAAAAAAAGACAAAAAGAAAAAACAAAAAAAACGAAAAAAAAAAAAAAAACAAAAACAAACAAAAAAATAAACCTAAAAACAAAAAAAAAAAAGCCAAAAAAAAAAAAAAAAAATGCCAGACAAAAAACAAAAAAACAAAAAAAGCCCACAGGATGAGATTGTCCATTAAAACGTACTGAAGCGGTCTGAAGCTCACTCTCTCTCCTCTCCTCTCTCCTCTCTCTCCCTCCTTCTCTCTCTCTCTCGGAGCCTGCTTTTTTTCTTCGCTCAACTCTCGACCTTCTAATTTTCAGTTTTCTTGCCTCCGTCGCTTATTATTGGCAAGCTATGCCTCTGTCTCCTCAGACTCTTTTACATTAGCTCCTCTGTCTGTCCCTGTCCTTTCATGTCAGTCTGTGTGTCTATCTGTCTTGATTGTGTGGACTGTCAGTCTGCTGTCTGTCTGTCTGTTCTGTCCTGTCTGTCCTTCTCCACTTCTCTCTCCCTCTCTCTCACTCTCTCTCTCGTCTCTCTCCACTCTCTCTCTCTCTCTCTCCATATGGTTATTTTAACGTCTGTTCATCATCGATGAAATAAGACGATTGTCTCTCTCATTCTCTCCCTCTTCCTCGTGACTGTCTGTCTGTCTGTCTCCTCTCTCACTATCTCTATCTCTCTGTCGGTTCTGTCTCATGTACCTCTGTCCTCTCACTGTCTCTCTCCTCTCCTCTCCACTCCTCACTCACTCTCACACTCTATAAAAATATAAAATTATATAATATATATATATATATTATAAAATGCTGAACAATTAAGTAGAGTGGGAATACAAGTGTAGGTTACAATTCTTCCATCATAATAGTAATGACTATTGCAAAATTATGAAATTTATCTATTGGGGGAAAATGAAGGAAAAAGCAATATTATAAAAATGAAAACCCTTCACTAGCTGCAAGCTGGAACCATCGCAATCCCTCCGAAGGCAGATCTATAGTAACGCCTGCACGAAGGCCATTTATGACTGCAGATCGAAACTCATCATGGAAACACGGCCGAATGTGTCTGTGCTCACTAGGCGTCAAATAGAACACACCGCCCAGTCGCGTAATTCTTGTGGTGTTCTCACCACCAAGGTGTTCAAAAAAAGAATCCAACGGCGCCCCCAAAGCAGCCAGTGAAAGTAAATAGAATAAAATGAAACGAATGTGTGGTGTGTGTGGTGTTTGTTGTTGTGTTTGAGTGTTGTGTGTGTGTGTGTGAGAGGATAGAGGAGAGAGAGAGAGAGAGAGAGAGATAGTTAGATGAGAGAGAGTAGAGAGAGATAGAGAGAGAGAGAGAGAGCCAGTACACCACCGTCCTCCCCGTCATCACAAATAGTAGTCTGCCTCATGAAAGTGCCTGAGTAATACTTCAAAAGTCCCACAAGGGGAAATTCCTGCCATACCACGCCCGACCGGGTAGTTACCAAACGATGGGTGGTGTTCGCGTCAGTCAGAAGCCGTTCCTAGGTGCAAAATGAACGTAAGTTTATGCAGCACAATCCCCGATTCTTTGGTCTTATGTTCAATGCATTTGACCACGAGTTGGCTACGGCAGCCAAGAGAATGTAGGTGAAGGAGGAGAGTAAAATATTTCATAGTAGTAAGTTTCCGCCCAAGTGCGAAGTAATTATTAGCTTCGAAGACTCCCTTCTAGGAGTTCCCCTTATTATCGAACCCATCATAGTCCAATAAAAACTTGGACTTTTTTCTGAAGGTACAAAAAATTCGTGAAAACGGGAGATTTCAAAGCACAATGCCCCATTTTGGGAGAGGAATTGTCAAAATAACACAAGCAATCGTTTTATTGATAATAAAGTTGATGCAAGCTTATATCTACCTAATGACGGTCGAGTAACACGCATTCACCGAAAATCCTTATCATAGAGCATCTGCTATGATTTAACTCCATGTTTCCTCCAGATCTAGCACCAAATTTGTGAGTGTATACACTAAATGATAACCTAATAGTGATCATATCCCCTATATTTACTATTATGGAGATAACAATATAAGATCCACCGAATCCAACTGAGGAAAAATACCAAAATAAAAATACAAACTTGCTAACTGGGAAAAATATTCGAGATTTATTGACAACATTTAATTGTATGGAAACATAAATGAAAAAGACGTTAAAGATTTGTATTCATTATTAACAAATGCAATTCATGAACGAGTCAAATTATATATCCCTAAATTTAAATCAAAAAAGTCTCATAAACATTCTGGTAATATCTGTGTGGAACGAGGACAGTGAAAAGGCTAGAAGTTTTGAAAAAAGGATGAAATTAATATTAACTTAAAGGACAAATCTCCCCCATAACAATTTATAGAGACTAAAACAGGCAAAAATAAAGCAAAACAGAATAAATGCCCAAGCCGAAAAATCCAAATACTGGTCAATCTTTCTGTGCGAACTGAAGAATACCGTCATAAAGATATTCAAAAAGAATGGTAAAAAAAGAAAACTATGAAAAAAGGAATATATTTACCACAAAAGACCAATAAAAACTGTGAAACTTCATGATCTACCTTGATAACGGAGAAAAAGCAGAAGCATTTTGCTAGAAAATTATTGCAAACCATAGAATAATAAACAGGTTTTATCAGCAGAATGTAGACAATATAGAGAAAATCAAGAGAAAAACAAATATCGACACAAAAGAAATACCGCAGTAAGCCTACAAGAAACAGTTATTGTAAAAGCTGATATTACACTGGATGAAGTTAAAGAAAAACAATTTCAATCATAGGTCAAAAAAGTAAAACATCTGTTGTGACTAGACGGATAACGAATGAAATGCTAAGGCATTAACCAACAAATCCACAAAATTTTATATGTACTTCTACAAATAAAGTTGTCGACTGGTTGAAATACCTCGAACTGGAAACATTCAGATGTTATTCCCCAATACATAACCAATGAAAACTTAGAACAGATAAATTAGCAATCGTCCTAAAGCGATAACAAACACATGCAAGATAAACTCATGGAATAGATCTTTTTTAAGATAGTTATTACAATTTTCTGAGAAAAACAAGTGCATAAAACGCTATTATACTCAAGCAGCTTACGAAAAGGTCGACTACCAATTGATCATCTGGAGTAAAAACTAACGTGACACAAGATAAAGCAACATGATTGCCAGGCAAAAAAATAAATTCTTGCAACCTATTTCGATGTTAAAAAAGCTTATTACCCAAGGTATGGCAATAAACAAACTTTTACAAAAACTATAAAAAAAAGGAATAAAAATGTAACGAGAACAATTTACAATAGTCTAATTTTTTTTTTTACAGAACGATCCATACAAGTAATAGTTGGAAACACGTATTCAAATCCAGAAACCCAGAAAACTTTCACATGGGTCTTCCTCAAGGCTCTGTTAATTTCACCTATTTTGGTTTATATATTAATAGCAGATTTACCAAATAAACTATCTAAAGACACGAGTATTGGCTCAGTATGCATACGACATCTGTATGTGGATGAAGGTAACAATAAAACGAAAACACACCCATCTAGAGTATTAAACAAAACAAAAAAGTTATATCAACTTGAACTAGATAAAATCAATATGTTTATACAAGGAATGGCCTTGAATCAATCATTGGAAAAAACAAATATATTACTATTATAATAGCTGGGTGCAACCCAGAAAAAACTCCCTACTTTCACAAGTCAAAGAAATGTCAAATAATTAAGCACATTCTGTAAAATTTCTGTTAAATTTCTATTCGTCAAAACTCACATGGACTCAACAAATAGTTACATACTAAACAAGGCAAGCAAGCTTTAAATTTTCCTCAAAATATAAGTAAACAACACTGGGCCAAGATACTAAGTCTCTTGTGTCCCATGCAAATTCCTCTTTTACGTACCCGGTATTAACATATGCACATGAAATATTTTTTTAAGTGCTCCAAAGCAATTGTTAAACAAACTACAAATTATAGATTGTAAAGCCTAAAAAATAATCCTTGTGGGTACCAATCTCATGCTTCAAAATTTAGTGGACTTATAAGTAATCGGTTGTTCTACCACTTGATAACCACAGAAAAATATGTGAGTCAAAATATGTAATTAAAATCAACTTCATAAATACCTTTAGTAAAAAGACGTAAATCTGACTCGCAACATGATAGTGATAAAAGAGCAACTATATACATACTCTACAACCAATCAGAAACAAATGACTCGGATATGATAACACTGCAAATTAACAAATTAAAGAGGTAGCCATGAAGCCATCTTTCTCGCCAGTTCCCATCATGGTAACAAGTGTTAAACCTAAATTAGATATAGACCATCTAGATAAGAACATAGATCAATCACCGATAAAATAAAAAAAATGAATAATATAACAATGGAGATTCATTAAAAAGATCAAATAAAAGTATATACAGACAATCAGACCACGAGAATGGGCAAGACAGGGGCATCATTTGTAATTCCTCACTAAACAAAGATAAACAGGTAAATCATATCTGTTGATCAATACTACCATATTTAACTGCTTAAATGGTACAATATTAAAGGCCGTGCAGCAGATCAAAGATCTTCCACAAACTGTCCCAAACGTAAAAGTGGTAATTATGAGTCGTATTCTAAAACTGCACCACTACCAGCAAACAAATGTCAAAAATTAAAACGCACCGAAAATAAAACAAGACATAAAACATTCACTACATCGTATATATCAACAACAACCCTCAGAATCCTTATTAAAAGGTTACCTTCACCATTATGGGAATATATTAATTAATTTGGTAGACCGAGCAGCTAAAAAGAACAGCGTGCTAAAAGTTGTACAGCCAAACAGATCTGAATTAAAAAGATATATAAAACATGAAATCTAAAAACAAAATGCAAACAATATCTAAAGAAAATATGCAAAAAAACCTAAAGACATCAAACCATTCATATTCCACAAAAATGGTATAAATGGAAAAAAATAACCTAACGTCAGAATACAAATATACTCCTTGACAAATCTTAGAGTTAATACCAATCCAGACAAATATAACTTTGATGGATATATAAACATCGTCAAAAATGCTTATAGAACAAAATTTACTAAAGAAGAAAATAATGAAACATTTTAAACCATAAAACTGATAAAGCAATAACCACAACCAACAACAGAAACATGAAAATACAGTGCACCACAAAACAAAATCTATTAGGTGGTCCATCTGCTACCGTTAAGAAGACCATTATCTCCATTTAAAAAATGATAAAAGACTTTTCAGCTTCTAAATTTATTACCCAAATTATTTGCAATTCCAGTCCTGTTGGTAATTTTCATTGATTTTGATTGAATTATTCATATCCTGCGTTATTAAATTGTATCTGTTAATTGTTAAGATAGTAGACACATTGTGGAATTTATTATTACAATCAGATTTAAGATATTTAAAAACATACTGAAATAATACATGCCACTATGCAAGTCAAATTTATCTAACCATAACTCTATATTTACGGGATCGACATTTACACGGTGGCAACCATTGGATGGTATCATGATTGCAGTCTGAGGAACCGACAACTTGAATTGAATTTCGAGACCAAATCAATATCTACTTTAAAATAATGAATCAGATCAGTCAATGAACTAGTAGCATAGGATAATACGTGAAGGTGACAGAAAGAAAGGGAGAAGACAGAATATTCTCTATCACTAAAGTGACACTATACCACCAACACCACAAACAATACAAACCCATCCAATGACACATACCCTCCCCTCCCTGCCCCCCCCCACATACACACACTTTCTTTATAATACTATCCTGTATATTAGTTTATTCTATCTATTATTATAATTTTAATCAATTATTTTCATACATTTAATTTAATTTTAAATTTTACTAAACTATTACAATTAATTTGATATTTATTTATTATGTCTCATATCACCTTTGGGTGAACAGACGTTAAATACAAAGAATGATGACACACACACACACACTCACGGCACGCACGCACGTCACACACACACACACAACACACACCACACTCACACACACCACACACACACACACACACACACACCCACACACACACACACACACACACACACACACACACACAGATGCAGAAACACACTCACTCACCAGAGAGGAGAGAAGACGAGAGAGAGAGAGAGAGAGAGAATGAGAGAGAGAGATAGAGAGAGAGAGAGAGAGTAGAGAGAGAGATGAGAGAGAAGAGACGAGAGATAGAGAGAAGTAAAGAAAACGAAATGAGCGCGCATTCATTATATAATAAGATGCCCCTGGAATCTATAAACTTGTCCATGGAATGTTCTAACCTACATCTGAAAATTTAAGTAATGACAGACAGACTGTTACACAAAGACAGAATGCACACACACACACACACACAAACACACACCGCACACACACACACACACACACACACACAACACAGCAAACACAGAACAAAAAAAAAAACCCAACACACAAACACACAACACACACCACACCACACACACCCACAGGAAACGAAAACTAAGAATAAATTAGAATAAGGCAACAGCCCAAACTAGAAGTGGGGTGAATACGCTCAATACATCTCCACCAAGGCATAAAAAACGCGAAAAAATAGCGACAGTGCACGATTGTTCACATTGTGAACAGGACGAAGCAATGACGATGGCACGTTCAACATTTTGCAGATACGTGGAGTCTTGGCCGGTTGTAACCCTCGTAACAGTGGTGAATGTTTCCGGTCAGCGTTTAATGGCACGAGGAGTGCATTTGCCATGTGTACTACCAACGCCACGTGATCATTATGATATTGTCAACGTCAATGTTGGCCCCCAATTTGGGCGTAAAAAAAGTATCCAAACCCCAAAAAGTTCAAATCATACCCTTCCAGAGGCGCCAACATAATGCCGAACTTTCCCGACAAGATTCGTTGCAAATCAATGGGTGCAACTGTCATGCCTGTTTCCAATGAGCAGGGTCCGCTATCGCATCGGAGATCCACATTTCCACCTTCTATCGGCCTATCTGGGACCCGCATTCCAAGCAAGAAACCCACTGAAGACAGACCCGAGGAGCGTCAGACCGAGGGTCACCCAGCAACCCAATACCGCATCTACTTCGTCAGCATCGCCGGATCCTTACCAAACCGCTGCCAACACAGCCAGAACACCGTCGGCAACCATGTCAGGCCAATCATGCAACATGGAACCGTTCGTCGCTGACTGAACACAGTTGGTACTCCATCAGCGTCCAGCCCCGGCGCCCTACCCTGACACTCCAGCATCGGCCAGAAACCGCTGTCATGCACAGAATCCACGTGCATTGGCGCCAACGGGACTGGGGGCCGAGTCCACTATCCAGATATGATAGCCGGTCAGCTTCGACCAGGCGATGTGCCTCATCCGGATCCTGGATAATACCGGTGGAACGCTTCACGGAATCCAACAACACCGAAAGGGACCCTTGGGTGGTGAAAGCATCATAACAGGGGGGGCTATCGGCAGTAAAACGTCCCGTATTGTGGCCGACCATACACAGAATGTGGGTCCAGGACGAGGTAACGTGTCACTGCTGTTCATTACATCGACCAAGATCTGAGGCCCCACATCCTGCCGCATTTCCAGCGGCATCCCACAGAACCTGTTTCAGCAGACAACGCAAGGCCGCACACTGCCCGTGCTAGCGCAGAACTACCGGATGCAAACCACATCAATCTGCTTGCCCTCACCCATCCCGTTCTCCCTACCTTAACCCAATATAGTCATATCTTGGAAGCCTACAAGCAGGTTGAACCAGCAAACCCCAGACCCAGACACAGCTCAGCTTGCTGTTAGCCTGTGGGCCAGGTTTTGGTGAGCAAGTCCACCATATGCAGACCAATAACTCTGGTGCGCTCGTGAAGTGTACCGCAGGAGCACAGCTGTGATCAATGCTCGAGGTGGTCACACCAGATACTGACATCCTGCTGTTAACACATGTGGTCAAGGTTCAATTCATTTGACCATCATATCTACAGAAAGAACTTTGAAAGGACACTAAGCGTGTTCGATTGCTTTTTCTCACGATTCTATTACCAGTTCAAAGGAAAAAAACGGTAGCCAATTACATCAAAATTTATTCTATACAGTTTTGTTTTCGCGTTTTTTAAGCCTCTTAGTAAATTAACAATATCAACAAGAAAGAAAATGAAAAGAGAAAGCAAGTACATAAGCATCATACAATCATATTAAGAATACACAGAACATAGACTTTTTGTGCTCATGAGAGAGAGAGAGAGAGAGAGAGAGAGAGAGAGAGAGAGAGAGTGAGAGAGAGAGAGAGGAGAGAGAGAGAGAGAGAGAGGAGAGAGAGAGAGAGAAAGCCGTAGAAGTTTAACCCCACAGGTACGAGTTGTTTTGGCAATGGGAAGATCAAAGCACAGCATTTTTCACCCAACTCTTGAGGAGTGCAAAAGCCTACAGAGAATTGCCACCTCTCAGACCTTACTGTGGTGTCTTCATGCCTGAACGTCAGGCCAGGGACACGGAAGATTTACAACGTGTGGGCACAAAAATCAAATAAAATTCAAAACTGTTGCGCTTTGTGAATTCAAACCAAGAACCTCATCCAAATTCTCCGATCAGAAAATCGGTCCGTTTCCCGCCTTACGGTCACGCGGTCTTTCCGGTGTCCCACGTGACGTGCCCCTCTGAGCGACGGTATGCAAATGAGTCGCACGTGATGCACGAGTTCCTGGCGTGTGAACGTAGAAAGCGATTGTTTGGTGAGCTCCTTGCTGGGATCACGTGAGACGTGCCTCCTCTTTCTTTGACCATCCCGCTCCCCCGTCCTTCTCGTGCAAGAATCAGATACAGGAAGTGCCTTACATGTTGGTGTGTGACCACCGACCGGAACTGCAGTGATCACAGTGACGAGGACTTCTGTGTGCATCCCCCGTGCATCTGGCACCTGACCTTCGATTGCGAAGAAGAGTACAAGCATCAGGTACGTGGCAGTCAATGGTGATGTCCTTGTGTTACAAAACTTAAAGAGTAGAATAGTTTCAAAGTGAGGTGACTGCAGGCGGAAATAATATTACTAGAAATGACTACAACAGTCGTTTGAGCAGCAAATAACCAACTGGTTTCCGATCACCGTTACAAATATACGAGTTTCGTCTGAACTGTTGTCAACTTGATGCATAGGTGATCTAGTTTCAGCCCCACCCCCCCCCCCCCCCCCCCCCCCTCCACCCCTCCCCTTTGAACTGATGCAGGTCTGTAAGGCACCATCTGCCAACATGAAGGTGTTTTTTTTAATGTGTCCCTTCTGTCTCAATGATATGCCAGTAATGTCCACTGATTGAGCTCGATTGAAACAAAAAA
>JAFLJL010010528.1:0-13653 GCA_018398815.1 Conus ventricosus
TTTTTTTTTTTCTCCTTAAAAGTCATCTATGCTTAAATGTTAATGGATGAACATTTTTTCAAGTTTTAATGCTTTGGTGAAGTATGTGAGTTTGTTTAATTTTTGTAGTTTTAGTCGTAGTTTGTTAGTAGTCGCTAGTCTTGCTTAGTTAGTCCCTTAATGGGGCGAGGGCCGGATGAAAAAAAGCATGTGTTTGCTTATCTGTTACCCTTGGAAAAAAAGATTATATCTTCATCATCATCATCTCTCTCTCTCTCTCTCTCTCTCTCTCTCTCTCTCTCTCTCTCTCTCTCTCTCTCTCTCTCTCTCTCTCTTTTCTCTCTCTCTCCTCTCGCTCTCTCACGCTGCATATGTCAAGATCGTGGTCTGGGGGTGGCAATCAAATTTTGGTCAACTATTGTCAATCCGCACCTTTTGGCCCCCTCCCCCTTCACTCTATCCTAATTTTTGTTTCCTATTGATGAAATGTTTTATATCAACGTTTTATTTTAAGTTAAAACATTTTAATTCATGTGCCTTTTCCCTACTGTATACATTTGTGATTTGTGTTCAGGATCTGAGGGTGGGGGAAATGCGAGCTTTTTACTGTCACAGTCTGTACCCCTGCCAAAGGGCCCAAATAAAGCGAAAAGTTGGGATATTTTTATTACTTTGACTGTTTATTTATATAATATATATTATATATATATTTTTATGTAGAGAGAGGAGGAGGAGAGAGAGAGAAAAGGAGAGAGAAGAGACAGAGGGGGAGAGGGGAGAGAGAGTGGAGAGAGGGGAGGAAGAGAGGAGGAGGGGAGAGGAGAGAGAGGGGAGAGAGAAGGGGAGAGAGAGAGAGAGAGATTCGGATTCGGATTCGGATTCGGATTGATTTATTATATAGGCCTTAGCCCTTTATGAAGGGGTGAGTGAGCATAATTTTATGAACTGAGATAAATGCTCATGATTGTAAAAACTTCCAAAAACTTAAATCATTTTAGTACATCAAGAAGTAACTGTTTCTCTAAATCTAAATGCCTTATACAAAAACAAAGAGAAATTTCGAACAACTTCTGGTGGGGTTTGACGACATAAGTATAGACAATTTAGAAGAGAAGGCTGTCTGTAAATTTTGGCTGAATACATTCGGTTCTAATGTTCTTTAGGGCCTGGAAGCAAAGAACAAAATGGATTTCATTTTTGGAGACTCTTTACAAAGCGGACACACAAAAAACATTGTCATCAAACAACGGTTTTGATCTAAACTTGTGAACTGCCAATTCTGATATTCCAAACCTAAATTTGGTATGATATATTTTAAGTGCTGCCCATTTCTAAAGTTAGAAAAGGGTTTTCAGATCTTGAAAGCTGCAAACATTTCTATAGAAATAAAAACCTCTACTATGTGCACATGGTCTGACATTTTTGCCAAGTGCAGTCAATCAATCGTTGACGAAAACAATGTAAAAATTTGCTTAACATTTCCAAACCTTGACTTAACCCACGAAACCAAAACCATATTCAAAAAGACAAGTACGAACTTTACTAACCCAATTGTTTTTTCCTCTAGCACCCAAGACCAATATAACATGTTATAAGCTTTGCGTGGTAATCTGTGGTCCTCCATATGAAGAAAATTCACCCAATAACGAATGCATTTTACTGCTGGACTATGTTTAGGGGGAAATCTATTGTATCACCATAAATCAAGTCGTTAGGCGTGCGCCTGTCCACACCCAAGAACCTTTTTAATGCGAACAGGTGCACAGACTCACAGTATACAGCAGCGCCATCAAACCCCCCATAATTCAGACCCAAAATGAACAATTGGTTGAAACCTGACTATCAAACAACTTGAGAAATACATTAAAAGACGTATTATTGAGAACATATAATTTCTTCATAATACAGAGTAAAGCATTTTTGGCTCTGCTAGGCAAGATCCTTGCACGCACCAACAAAACTTAGACGTGTAGAGAAAAATTTTACCAAATATTTTAAGCATTCACAACAGGCATTGCGTCATCATCATAGAACCATTTTTCGTGCACTTAGAAAACCCACCCTTACGAAATACAATGATGTTACTTTTGGACAAATTAACCCTTATTTGGAGAGAAGCAACCCTGCGCTTTGGGTAAATTTTTCAGTTGAGTCTGTAAACCAATAACAGTCTCCGATATCAAAACCACATCATCTGCTAATAAAAGTATAAACAATTCAAAAGCATCCGTGTCAGCAAACCCCCATGTCTTCCATTGTTGATCACTTCAATGGCTAATTCATTAATAAAGAGCAAAAAATAAAACAGGACTGCAAGCATCACCCTGCCAAACCCCAGCTGTACAGTTAATAAAATCTGTCAGTTTAGCGCCACAACGAACTCTAGCTCTAATACATCATACATTGCTCCTGATTAATCTGTAGAGTTTACCCTAATACCGTTTTTAATCATGAGGGCCAAAGAAGATTTTTTATTTATGGAATCAAACGCTTTTTCAAAGTCTATAAAAGCAACGTACAATTTTCGATTATAGGAAATGTTTCTGAACGATAGCCATTAAATTTAACATGTGATCAACAGTCGAATAACCTTTTTTGAAAACCAGCTTGGTGTTCACCAGTGATGTTTTTTTCCTCTATCCATTTTGCAGCTATTATTTACTATCATTCCGTAAAAGTTTACTACTTATATTGCTTAGGGAGATGCCCCTATAATTATTTGGATTATTTAGCATCACCCTTTTTAAATATGGGAAAAAATTAATGATTCTGTCCAGTTATTTGGAAACGTACCATTATCAAACAATTTGTTAAACAATTTCACACAAATTGCACAACTTGGGCAGAAGGTATTTGAAAGTTCACCAATAATGCCATCGGGGCCTGCTGCTTTACGGTTTTTTCAGTTTTTTAATAGCTAATAATACTTTTCTTCACTAATGGGACGGTTCATTATAGCTATCAGACTCTTCTTCAAACCCCTCTAAACCCTTTGGTTTGGCTCTTTTCTCAGTATTTAAACTCTAAAAAGGCTTGAAAATGTTTGGAAAACCACATCTCAGTTGAAATGTTGTTTCTAGGCTGAGTTCTTTTCGGCGATATTTTGCAAATTTTACAGTCCAAAAATTCTTCTGAGACTTTATTGATGTTACTAATTCATCTATTAATAACTTCTTATATTCTTTTTTCTTTTCTCTTTAGTAAATGTTTATATTCAGTTGGCTATAACGTATGCAGTTCTGTCAGCGTCCTCAACGGTCGGCGACTTATTCGCATAATTCCTTAGTCTTTCTTTTTTTTAAAAGAACATTCATGGTCAAACCAGTTCTTTGAATTCTATCATGCCCATGTATACATTTTTTCATACATTCAGCACATCCCAATTATACATTCGTTTAAACATATTAAGAGCTAGATTTACATCAGTGTCTATTAAACTTGTGGCATTATCAAATTTTTCACACGCTTTTTCAGCCATAGGGAATCACAAACGAAGAAGCAACATTCATCACTCCAGACAATTTTTTCTATAACTCGTTTGTGTCCTCTTTTGTTAGCGTCTGCTAGGTTTCCACAAGGGAAACGAACATGAAGTGATACAGGGAAATGTCAGGTCTATTCGTTCGCCAACCTGTAATTCACAAGCATCACACAGAAGAACAAAAGTTCATTTGACAATATGAATTAATCATTCACATACTTCCAGAGTCAGAAACATATGTATAGCAACCTTTTAGGTCGCTTCACATACACCATTTAGGATGCACAAGTTCAAAGCAGGTTTCACATGTTTAATAACAATTTCCCTAATTATTAGGTTTTTATTTGGGAGCATCGATTAAGACTGAAAGATTGACTATCATGTTGTGTATCAAAAAAATGGAACCCAAAGAAATCTTTAGAGATATCAGCAGTTTACCATTCAAATCACCCTTCAAATGACATAAAAATATTCTTATCAGCAGGTCAGTAGACATTCTTCCAGTGTAGCAATACCCTTTCTAGATCAAATATAGACATAAAAAGGAGACCTTCGGGGGGGGGGGAATGTACGAACAGACATACAAAATGTCTCTGTTGTTCCAAAAAAAGAATTTGTCAATCAGAAAAATTTCTTAGATTTGGATAATTTACGTCAATCGATCTAACAAAGGGGAAGAATTTTTTTCTTATTAAACATACGACACCCTCGATTTGTCTCCCATGATTTGTGAACTTAACCGCAGGCTTGCAAAATGTTTTAACCAACAAACAAATCATCACAACATTCATCAATAAATGTTTCCGTTAAGCAGACAAAGTCAAACTGACTAAGAAATGAGGCAAAAACAGAATCAACAAACTTTGACATTAAACCATTGACATTCCACGTCAAGGGAAAACAAAAGGTTTATGACAAAAAGAAGACATCGTTTTACTTCGTGAATTTACACGTGCAACCCGTCGGCAGCTCTGCCGAACAGGCCGGGCACAACGAAAAATGTTCACGTGTGTCAATGTCACCGGCGACCGAGAAGTTTACCGGTGTTGAGGGACTGGCCTTCCCTTTTTCTGTGCTGGTTACAGGGCATTTTTTACATGTGGCCGGGCGAACTCCCTATCTATGTTCAGCTAAGTTGCCATGAGCGTCGGAAAGTACTTTTTAATATCAATAATCAAATGATCGAAAATCATTGACGCTCTTTTCCCTCGGCTCTGGCTTTTTTCAGTAGGGAGAGAGGGGCGCCTAATCTCCTGACACGAAATGAGAAATCCCCTCCAACAAAAATTTTGCTGCCCCCCAGTTTGGCTTTTTGCTTTTAAAGGGTTCTCACTTATCTTTGTTAAGAGGAGCAGCAAGCTTGATGGGGAGAGTCAGGTTTGGGATTCAGTCTGTGAATACGGTCAAACTCAACTTCCTGTACCACATCCAAACTGTCCGTAATCAGGTCACGCACTTTTCCTTCGCACTGCTCATTTGTCTCATTTTTATGTCTGGGAAAAACCATAAAAGATAAGATTGTTGCGTTTGGACCGACTTTTTAAATCATCGGTTTTTCTCTTAACTGCTCTACCTTGCTAAAAGTTCGGAGTTTTTCCTTGCCGGTCGAGTTTTCTTTTCTCAAATTTCCACCTCCTCCCGCAGATCATCAAACCCAGTATGCATGGCAGCAAACTGATCCGAGGTCCTTTAAGCTGTTCTCAACTGCAGTAAACTTACTGTCCAGCTTGTTCATGACGTCTGCTATGGTGGGCTGCTGAGGAGGAAACAGAGTGTCTGTCCGGGTCCGAGAAGCCCCGGCCCTGGGCCGTTTCTGGTCCTCCGTCCTGTCGTGGCACTCTGGCTGCCCGTCCTCAACGGGCCGCACGCCGGTGGGGTCAGGATTCCGCTCGAGTCTCCGCAGCGAAGTAGCAAACTGCCAGAACATCAGCGTGAGGAGCAAGCCTAAGGTGACACCGGCCGCTCTGGTTCGCAGGGTCAGAATGGCGACTCGCCCTTTTCTCTCTTCTCAGTGGCCCTTTTCAACATGAAATTTTTATATCTGGCCCAAAAAGGAGCCACATGACGCCCCGAAGACAAGAGGGGCTGATGGCATGGTTGTCTTCGGAATTGCTGACAAAAGTACAGGGTCCAACTCAGCGTCAGTCCCTCGCGTTGGACAAAAACAATGCCAAGTTACTACGGCGACCCCCACGATGCAAAACCGCGGGTCACGTCCCCGAGGGGAGGAGGGAGAGGAAGAGAGAGAGGATGAGAGGAGAGAGGAGAGGGGAAGGAGAGAGGATGAGAGGAGGAGGAGAGAGGAGGAGAGAGAGAAGAGAGAGAGAGAGTTAAAAAGCCACTCAGATGAAAAAAAAATGCTCAACCAAGTAGGGGGCGACCATACCAGTTTAAAATAGGTTTTAAAATGGAAAAATTAAAAAACCAACAATTTGTTTCGAGCCGGGCGCTCTCGTCAAAGGGGGTACAATTTGGGCACGCCACTTGGTTTTATATGGTGTGGTGTTTGGGGGCCTGAGCTCTGCCCCGTGTGGCACGTTTGGGCCCGCAGATTTTTTTATCTTTTGGGGGGCACGTTCAGGGGGGGGGGGGGGGGGTGCTAGGGGGAAAGGTGCATTGACAAGGATTTTTATTTGTGCCTGCAATTGTTTATCATTTCTCTTTAGAGTTCAGAGATGCTAGATGGGTTTACATAATATCGCCACTTTTCTGTAGTACACAAGTTGAATTTTTTAGTAATGTTTTTGTATGGTGTTGCTTTTTTATAATTTTCCATGATATACAATATGAAAAATGTTGACTGCTGTACCTTTTCCGGATAACTTGAAAAATAAAGGGAAAGAAAAGGTACCTTTTGGAGAACTCTTCAACGTTTCGCACTTTGGGGACTTCAAGTTTTCCATGATATGTTGTAATTCTATTTTCTTATCTTTAACTTCCAAATATATTTGCTTAGTTCTGCTTGTTTTTATATTTTTTTATTTTTGAAGGAGTGTTTATGGTTTGCATATCTGGTTTTAAAATATTTGCCGAGATTTCCCCATGATGTTTCTTTATCACTGTCTGTTGTTAACCGTACTTGGTGCACAATATTGTTGTAGAGACATTTTTTTATTCAGAGGGCACTGGTCTTTTTTTGTGCCCGTTACAAGATATCCTTTCATCACCCTCTTTGGCTTGTTGTTTTTGGTATTATTGGAGAAATCAATTAATTTTTAAGGTTGGGCATACATGAGTAGATAGCTTGATGGTATTTTTTTTGAATATTTTAGATTGTACATGCCCCTTTGGGAATGATGTTTTAAGGATTTTGAGGAAATATATATATATATATATAAAATATATATATATATATAATATAAATATATATATATATATATATATATAAAAACAAACTAAAAAAATTCCAAGGATAAGTACCGCACCGTTCCAGCAACTTACAGAGCATCTTGGTTCAATGACTGTAAGAAATTTTTGAATTATAAACAAAGCTTGCTATTTTGTCTTAGATTGAAAGAAATAGGGGGAGATACGCATTCATATCTGCAGTGGTAGATGATTTTTGGGCCCAACTAACGTAATGTGCTTGAGTGGGTGAATGGAAAAATAAAATAAATGCTTCTCAAAATGAGGCCTTCAGCAAGCTTATATTCTCCAAGGGGGGACAAACCTCCAATAGGAGGGAAACGCACCAACATATAACTCCTGGTCAATACCGATATTTCGAAACTTGGTTGTTTCTCCCAGTGACCGCGGAAAGTGAAATTTGACTCCTCGCCTTTCCAGTTTTAAGAAGAAATGCAATCCCAAAAAGGCTGGTGTGCAATACCGTTGTATGTTTGTTGAGTTTTGAAAAAACCCAACCAAAGGTGCCATCTAAGAAGCAAAAGAAAATCATGAAAAACAAAACAAGCACATTTTCTTGTGAAAAGTAGAAAATATCAAAAGATTCCTCTAAAGACACAAGTACTGAGGGCCAGTTCTTGGAAAAGAATCCGCAAAGGATTAAAATACAAGAAACTAACAACTTCCCAAAGGGGAAGTACGAGCACCGTTCCAGCAACTTACAGTGCAGCTTGGCGTTTGCAATGACTGCAAGAAATATTTAATTATAAACAAAGCTTGCTCTTATGTCTTTGACTGAAAAAAATAGGGGGAGATACGCATTCATATCTGCAGTGGTAGATGTTCTGTCTAACTAACAGTATGTGCTTGATGGGTGAATGGGGGAAAAATAAATAAATGCTTCTCAAAATGACCTTCAGCAAGCTTATATTCTCCAAGGGGGGGGGACATCCTCCAATTGGGGGGAAAACTCACTAACATGAAAAACTCTGGTCATATACCGATATTTCGAAACTTGGGTTTTTTCTCCTCAGTGACCCGGAAAGTGGTAATTTGACTCCTCTGCCCTTTTTAGTTTAAGAAGAATGCAATCCAGAAAAGCTGGTGTGCAATCCGTAGTATGTTTGTTGAGTTTCTAAAACCAACCAAAGGTGCCATCTAAGAAGCAAAAGAAAAATTATGAAAGAACAAAAAAACTACATTTTTTGTGAAAAATAGAAAATATAAAAGATATCCCCCTAAGACACAAGGCTGAGGGCCAGTTCTTGGAATGAATTCGCAAGGATTAAAATACAAAAAACTAACAAATTTAAGGAGAAGTACCGAGCACCGTTCCAGCAACTTACAGAGCAGCTTGGCGTTGAATGACTGCAAGAAATATTTAATTATAAACAAAGCTGCTCTTATGTCTTATTGAAAGAAATAGGGGGAGAACGCATTAATCTGCGTGGTAATATTTCTGCCTAACAAACAGTATGGCTTGAGTGGTGAATGGGGAAAAATAATAAATGGCTTTTCAAAATGAGCCTTCACAAGCTTATATTTTCCCAAAGGGGGGGAAAATCCTCCAATAGGGGGGGAAACTCACTAAATATAACTCCCGGCCATATACCGATATTTCGAACTGGTTTTTTTCTCCTCAGTGACCGCGGAAAGTGGTAATTTGACTCCTCTGCCTTTTCAGTTTTAAGAAGAATGAATCCCAGAAAAGGCTGGTGTGCAATACCGTAGTATGTTTGTTTTAGTTTTCAAAAAAACAACAAAGGTGCCATCTAAGAAGCAAAAGAAAATATGAAAGAACAAAACAAGCACATTTTCCCTTGTGAAAAGTAGAAAAATAAAAAAGATATCCTCTAAGACACAAGTGCTGAGGGCCAGTTCTTGGAATGAATCCGCAAGGGATAAAAAACAAAAACCCAACAAATTTCCCAAAGGAAAGTACCGACACCGTTCCAGCAACCTACAGAGCACTTGGCGTTGAATGACTGCAAGAAATATTGAATTAAAACAAAGCTTTTCTCTTATGTCTTAGATGAAAAAAGGGGGAGATACGCATTAATATCTGCTGTGTAATGATTCTGCCTAACTAACAGTATGTGCTTGAGTGGGTGAATGGGGAAAAATTAAAAAAATGCTTCTCAAAATGAGCCTTCAGCAAGCTTATATTTTCCAAAAGGGGGGGACATTTCCCCCAATAGGGAGGAAACTCACTAACATATAACCCTGGCCCTATACCGATATTTCGAAACTTGGTTGTTATCTCCTCAGTGACCCCGGGAAAAAGGTAATTTGACTCCTCTGCCTTTTCAGTTTTAAGAAGAATGCAATCCCAGAAAGGCTGGTGTGCAATACCGTAGATTTTGTTGAGTTTTCAAAAAAACCCAACAAAGTGCCCTCTAAGAAGCAAAAGAAAATCATAAAGAACAAAACAAGCTACAAATTTCCCTTGGAAAAGTAGAAAAAAAAAATATCCTCTAAGACACAAGTGCTGAGGGCCAGTTCTTGGAATGAATCCGCAAGGGATAAAATACAAGAAACCTTAAAAAATTCCAAGGATAAGTACGAGCACGTTCCGCAACTTACAGAGCAGCTTGGCGTTGCAATGACTGCAAGAAATATTGAATTAGAAAACAAAGCTTGCTCTTATGTCTTTGAAGAAATAGGGGGAGATACGCATTCATATCTGCAGTGGTAATGATTATGCCTAACTAACAGTATGTGCTTGAGTGGGTGAATGGGGAAAAATAAAATAAATGCTTCTCAAAATGAGCCTTCAGCATGCTTATATTCTCCAATTGGGAGACACCCTCCAATAGGGAGGGAAACTCACTAACATATAAACTCCTGGTCATATACCGATATTTCGAAACTTGGTTGTTTCTTCCTCAGTGACCGCGGAAAGTGGTAATTTGACTCCTCTGCCTTTTCAGTTTTAAGAAGAAATGCAATCTCAGAAAAGGCTGGTGTGCAATACCGTAGTTATGTTTGTTGAGTTTTCTAAAATCCAACCAAAGGTTGCCATCTAAGAAGCAAAAGAAATCATGAAAGACCAAAAGCTACATTTTCTTGTGAAAAGTAGAAAATATCAAAAGATATCCTCTAAGACACAAGTGCTGAGGGCCAGTTCTTGGAATGAATTCGCAAGGGATTAAAATACAAAAAACTAACAAATTTTAAGGAGAAGTACCGAGCACCGTTCCAGCAACTTACAGAGCAGCTTGGCGTTGCAATGACTGCAAGAAATATTGAATTATAAACAAAGCTTGCTCTTATGTCTTACATTGAAGAAATAGGGGGAGACACGCATTCATATCTGCAGTGGTAGATGAATCTGCCTAACTAACAGTATGTGCTTGAGTGGGTGAATGGGGAAAAATAAAATAAATGCTTCTCAAAATGAGCCTTCAGCAAGCTTATATTCTCCAAGGGGGGAGGGGACATCCTCCAATAGGGAGGGAAACTCACTAACATATAACTACTGGTCATATACGATATTTCGAAACTTGTTGTTTCTCCTCAGTGACCGCGGAAAGTGGTAATTTGACTCTCTGCCTTTTCAGTTTTAAGAAGAATGCAATCCCAGAAAAGGCTGGTGTGGCAATACCGTAGTATGTTTGTTGAGTTTACAAAAAACCAACCAAAGGTGCCATCTAAGAAGCAAAGAAAATTATGAAAGAACAAAACAAGCTACATTTTCTTGTGAAAAGTAGAAATACCAAAGGATATCCTCTAAGACACAAGTGCTGAGGGCCAGTTCTTGGAATGAATCAGCAAGGGATTAAAATACAAAAAACTAACAAATTCCAAGGATAAGTACCGAGCACCGTTCCAGCAACTTACAGAGCAGCTTGGCGTTGTAATGACTGCAAGAAATATTGAATTATGAACAAAGCTTGCTCTTATGTCTAGATTGAAGAAATAGGGGGAGATACGCATTCATATCTGCTGTGGTAGATGATTCTGCCTAACTAACAGTATGTGCTTGAGTGGGTGAATGGGAACAATTTAATAAATGCTTCTCAAAATGAGCCTTCAGCAAGCTTATATTCTCCAAGTGGGAGACATCCTCCCATAGGGAGGGAAACTCACTAACATATAACTCCTGGTCATATACCGATATTTCGAAACTTGGTTGTTTTCCTCAGTGACCGTGGAAAGTGGTAATTTGACTCCGCTGCCTTTTCAGTTTTAAGAAGAATGCAATCCCAGAAAAGGCTGGTGTGCAATACCGTAGTATGTTTGTTGAGTTTTCAAAACACCAACCACAGGTGCCATCTAAGACAGCACAAGAAAATCACGAAAGAACAAAACAAGCTACATTTTCTTGTGAAAAGTAGAAAATATCAAAAGATATCCTCTAAGACACAAGTGGTGAGGGCCAATTCTTGGGATGAATCCGCAAGGGATTAAAATACAAGAAACTAACAAATTCCAAGGAAAAGTACCGAGCACCGTTACCGCAACTTACATCGCAGCTTGGCCTTGCAATGACTGCGAGAAATATTGAATTATAAACAAAACTTGCTCTTATGTCTTAGATTGAAGAAATAGGGGGAGATAAGAATTCATATCTGCAGTGGGTAGATGATTCTGCCTAACTACCAGTATGTGCTTGAGTGGGTGAATGGGGAAAAATAAAATAAATGCTTCTCAAATGAGCCTTCAGCAAGCTTATATTCTCCAAGGGGGAGACATCCTCCAATAGGGAGGGAACTCACTAACATATAACTCTGGTCATATACCGATATTTCGAAACTTGGTTGTTTCTCCTCAGTGAACGCGGGAAAGTGATAATTTGTCTCCTCTGCCTTTTCAGTTTTAAGAAGAATGCAATCCCAGAAAAGGCTGGTGTGCAATACCGTAGTATGTTTGTGAGTTTTCAAAAAAAACAACAAAGGTGCCATCTAAGAAGCAAAAGAAAATCATGAAAGAACCAAAACAAGCTACATTTTTTCTGAAAGTAGAAAATATCAAAAGATATCCTCTAAGACACAAGTGCTGAGGGCCAGTTCTTGGAATGATCCGCAAGGGACAAAAAAAAACAAAACTAACAAATTCTAAGGAGAAGTACCGAGCACCGTTCCAGCAACTACAGAGCAGCTTGGCGTTGCAATGACTGCAAGAAATATTGAATTATAAACAAGCTTGCTCTTATGTCTTAGATTGAAGAAATAGGGGGAGATATGCATTCATATCTGCAGTGGTAGATGATTCTGCCTAACTAACAGTATGTGCTTGAGTGGGTGAATGGGGAAAAAATAAAATAAATGCTTCTCAAAATGAGCCTTCAGCAAGCTTATATTCTCCAAGGGGGGGGGGGGGCATCGTCCAATAGGGAGGGATACTCACTTACATATAACTCCTGGTCATATACCGATATTTCGAAACTTGGTTGTTTCTCTCCTCAGTGACCGCGGAAAGTGGTAATTTGACTCCTCTGCCTTTTCCGTTTTTAAGAAGAATGCAATCCCAGAAAAGGCTGGTGCTGCAATACCGTAGTATGTTTGTTGAGTTTTGAAAAAACACAACCAAAGGTGCCATCTAAGAAGCAAAAGAAAATCATTGAAAGAACAAAACAAGCTACATTTTCTTGTGAAAAGTAGAAAATATAAAAAGATATCCTCTAAGACACAAGAGCTGGGGCTAGTTCTTGGAATGAATCCGCAAGGATTAAAATACAAGAAACTAACAAATTCCAAGGATAAGTACCGAGCACCGTTCCAGCAACTTACAGAGCAGCTTGGCGTTGCAATGACTGCAAGAAATATTGAATTATAAACAAAGCTTGCTCTTATATCTTAGATTGAAGAAATAGGGGGCGATATGCATTCATATCTGCAGTGGTAGATGGTTCTGCCTAACTAACAGTATGTGCTTGAGTGGGTGAATGGGGAAAAATAAAATAAATGCTTCTCAAAATGAGCCTTCAGCAAGCTTTTATTCTCCACGGGGGAGACATCCTCAATTAGGGAGGGAACTCACTAACATATAACTCCTGGTCATATACCGATATTTCGAAAACTTGGTGGTTTCTCCTCAGTGACCGCGGAAAGTGGTAATTTGACTCCTCTACCTTTTCAGTTTAAGAAGAATGCAATCCCAGAAAGGCTGGTGTGCAATACCGTAGTATGTTTGTTGAGTTTAAAAAAAAACAACCAAAGGTGCCATCTAAGAAGCAAAAGAAAATCATGAAAGAACAAAACAAGCTACATTTTCTTGTGAAAAGTAGAAAGTATCAAAAGATCTCCTCTAAGACACAAGTGCTGAGGGCCAGTTCTTGGAATGAATCCGCAAGGGAACAAAAATACAAAAAACTAACAAATTCCAAGGAGAAGTACCGAGCACCGTTCCAGCAAATTACAGAGCAGCTTGGCGTTGCATGACTGCATGAAATATTGAATTATAAACAAAGCTTGCTCTTATGTCTTAGATTGAAGAAATAGGGGGAAATACGCATTCATATCTGCAGTGGTAGATGATTCTGCCTAACTAACAGTATGTGCTTGAGTGGGTGAATGGGGAAAAATAAATAAATGCTTCTCAAATGAGCTTCAGCAAACTTATATTCTCCAAGGGGGAGACATCCTCCAATAGGGAGGGAAACTCACTAACATATAATCCTGGTCATATACCGATATTTCGAAACTTGGTTGTTTCTCCTCAGTGACCGCGGAAAGTGGTAATTTTGACTCTCTGCCTTTTCAGTTTTAAGAAGAATGCAATCCAGGAAAGGCTGGTGTGCAATACCGTAGTATGTTTGTTGCTCACCCTTCGCCTTCACCTTTCACTCTTCACCCTGTGAGGTGGTTAAATGGCCGGTGTGGAGAACACCGGTGTCAGCACTATGG
>JAFLJL010010531.1:0-30000 GCA_018398815.1 Conus ventricosus
CCTTTTTCAGAGATGTCCCACCTGATGTAAAAGAGATCAACATTTCCATGTGATCTAAGATTTGACAGAAGGTTTAACATTCCGGTGTGTTTTTAGAAGATGCATTTGAGGCTGTGTGAATGACTTCAACGCAGATGACAGCCATGATGGGCACTTGGCGGTCGGCTGGGCTATAAGCAAGATACTCTACCTTCATTTTGTTTGTTTCGTTTTTTCCCCTAAAGAGTTCGGGTCTCTTCGTTCACAGGTTCGCCTTTAACCCGGGTTCGGTGCTTTCTGCATACAAAGGTTTGATGTCATCTGTACCTAGCTATAGTGTTTTCCTTCACAGGTTTTAGAGTAGTCTTTCCTTGCTTCAGTATCTCCTTCATTCACATATTTATGTGGCTTCTCTCTTGGGGCTTAGTCATCTATTCAGGATTCGGTGTCTAGTTTTCATATGGCCAAGAAGATAAGACAGCTTCCTATGTCGGTGTTCTGGGGAACGAGGATACAAAACGGAGTACCAGAGGGAGTATTCTTGGAAAGGCAGAAAGGCTGACTGGAGCTATGGAGCAGGGTTTTGTGAATCAAGGGATCTGAGCATGGACGCATGCTTTCAGAAATTTTGGTTCGGGCTGCAGAGCTCTTGAAGTCTTGATCCTCTTCCTGAAATATTCCAGTGCGCACCTGGTACTCCTGACCTGAGTGTCCTTTCTCCACAGAAAACCCGACACATATGATCATTCAGCATGTGAATCCTCTCGTAGTGTTACAGTTGAAAATAATTCTTAGCGAGTTTCAAATTCTTAAGCGAGTCCGCCAAAAACAAGGACAAGCAAATCGAGACAATTTACTTTCCATATTTTGCGGGAGCTGGTGGTCACTTTTTAGATAGTGCAAGTATTCTTAACCTCCTGTGATGGCCTTTTGGTGTCCTCTCCTTTGGTGTTCTTTCATAGGCTTTAGTGTCATTTTAAGTGGCTAGTGTAGTCGTTCTGGGTGGTTAAATTTCCCCTTTTTAAAAGTTGTAGTGTTTTCCTCCATAGATATAGCATCTTTCTTTCAAAGGTCTTAGGTTCTCGTTCCTACAGTTATGGACTTCTTTTATCAGTTTATTGCCTTGTTTTGATAGGTTTTAGTGCCTTATCTCAAAGGCTTGTCGAAACGGCTGCTAAGTGCCATAAAACTAGAGGAACCGGGTGAGTCCCCATAAATAGTCGAGTACGTCCAAGGAATCAGATGCCTGGATCCTGGAGGCATCTTGGAGACAGAAAAAAATTTGAACTTGCATCCCAAGGTGTAATTAACGTGCGTCGGGTTACAGTTCGCAAAGGAAGAGAAAGAACACAACGCTCCCGTCAATGTATAAGCTTGAAACCGATGCCTTTGGTCCGTCTGGAAACCACCATCTACAACGCATTCATGAATAATCATGACAACATTGTGGTTGCTATATTTCTTGATCTAGAAAAAAGCGTGTGATAGCGCTTGGAAATCTGAAATTCTTATAGACCTTCATAAACTTGGTTTTCATGGTCATCTGTTTTTATTCCTTCAAACCTGTTTGGCTAATCGCAGTTCCAAGTCCGAATTGGCACCACGCTGTCGGACATCTATGGACAGGACTTGTGTGTACCTCAAAGGAGCATTTTCCCACCGGCTCTGTTCAGTATCAAAATTAACGACATTGTCAATTAAGTAAACCGGGGTTCCGAGTCCTCTCCGTTTGTTGACTTCGCACTCTGTGCAATTGGACCGAGGAAAACGGTTTACCTTTTCAAGCACCAAAACAGTGTATCCATTTTCACAGTTTTCGTCAGTTCTTTGCCGATCCTGAAATTCGTCTGAATAAATCCACCATTCAGATATGAAAGAAGGCAAATTCTGGGTGTCATCTTTTATCCGAAACTGAACTTTAAATGTCGCATCCAACACTTAAAAACTGCTTGTTTGAAAGCAGTGAACACTCGGAGAGTTCTAGCACACTCAGATTAGGTCGCTGATAAAACTTCTCCGTTGTTGACGGGGCTCTGATCCGCTCCAAACTGGGTTATGGATGTGTAGTCTCGGCTCGCCAGACCATCCTACCTGAAAAGTCCAGTCAAAGGCTTCGACTCTGATTGCATTCCGCACCACCCCTGTTTATAGCATTCCGCACCTCCCTGTGTATAGCATCCCGCACCTCCCTGTGTATAGCATTCCGCACCTCCCTGTGTATAGCATCCGCACCACCCCTGTTTATAGCATTCCGCACCTCCCTGTTTATATCATTCCGCACCTCCCTGTTTAGATCATTCCGCACCTCCGTTTATAGCATTCCGCACCTCCCTGTTTATAGCATTCCGCACCACCCCTGTTTATAGCATTCCGCACCCTCCCTGTTTATAGCATTCCGCACCTCCCTGTTTATATCATTCCGCACCTCCCTTTTAGATCATTCCGCACCTCCCTGTTTAGATCATTCCGCACCTCCCTGTTTAGATCATTCCGCACCTCCCTGTTATAGCATTCCGCACCTCCCTGTTTATAGCATTCCGGCATCGCACCACCCTGTTTATAGCATTCCGCACTCCGTTTTATCATGACCTCCCTGTTATAGCATTCCGCACCTCCCTGTTTATAGCATTCCGCACCTCCCCTGTTATAGCATTCCGCACCTCCCTGTGTATAGCATCCGCACCTCCCCTGTTTATAGCATTCCGCACCACCCTGTTTATAGCATTCCGCACCACCCTGTTTATAGCATTCCGCACCTCCGTGTTTATAGCATTCCGCACCTCCGTGTTTATAGCATTCCGCACCTCCCTGTTTATAGCATTCCGCACCACCCCTGTTTATAGCATTCCGCACCACCCCTGTTTATAGCATTCCGCACCACCCCTGTTTATAGCATTCCGCACCACCCCTGTTTATAGCATTCCGCACCACCCCTGTTTATAGCATTCCGCACCACCCTGTTTATAGCATTCTGCACCTCCCTGTTTATAGCATTCTGCACCTCCCTGTTTATAGCATTCCGCACCTCCCTGTTATAATGACATATCCGCACCTCCCTGTTTATAGCATTACTCCCGGCACCCACCCCTGTTTATAGCATTCCGCACCACCCCTGTTTATAGCATTCCGCACCACCCTTAGCATTCCCCCGCCCCTGTTTATGCATTCCGCACCGCCCCTGTGTATGGCATTCCGCACCGCCCCTGTTATGGCATTCCGCACCGCCCCGTGTATGGCATTCCGCACCGCCCTGTGTATGGCCTTCCGCACCGCCCCTGTGTATAGCCTTCGCACCGCCCCTGTGTATAGCCTTCTGCACCGCCCCTGTGTATAGCCTTCTGCACCGCCCCTGTGTATAGCCTTCTGCACCGCCCCTGTGTATAGCCTTCTGCACCGCCCCTGTGTATAGCCTTCTGCACCGCCCCTGTGTATAGCCTTCTGCACCGCCCCTGTGTATAGCCTTCTGCACCGCCCCTGTGTATAGCCTTCTGCACCGCCCCTGTGTATAGCATTCTGCACCGCCCTGTGTATAGCATTCTGCACCGCCCCTGTTTATAGCATTCTGCACCGCCCCTGTTTATAGCATTCTGCACCGCCCCTGTTTATAGCATTCTGCACCGCCCCTGTTTATAGCATTCCGCACCAACCCTGTTTATAGCATTCCGCACCAACCCTGTTTATAGCATGCACGCCGAGCAGAACAATCCTCGAACTGTTGGCTGAAACTTGCCACACTTTGAATCTCTTTTCTGAACGCCCAAACCCTGTATATGACGTGTTTTTCACCCAAAGTTCCAAAAGAAATTCGACGACCATCCATTAACCCTTGGGAATTCGTATGCTTTCCTCATTTGAACAATGCAGATATAGACCTTTGAGCCATGTGTGATTTATCCAGTTTTCGTGATGCCCCCCATGGACTTTCGCTCCCGAGATCCGTTTGATTTAACCTCGTACCGCGAAGATATCACTAGCTCCGTGGCGTTCAAGTCCTGTTTCGCCGAACTGTGTTCGAATTTTCCATCCTTCGGAAGAATTTTCAAAGACGGTTCCAAATCTGAGGAGGGGATTGCCTCAGTTATGTATTGTGCAACAGGTCTTTCTCGGAGATGATCTTGTCAAATTCCAACTGGCAGCTCCATCAACACTGCTGAGTTGACAGCTTGGTCCTGGCTCTTGATATAGTCTCTAAATGAAAACGTAGATATCCTCATTTGGTCGGACTCTCTTTCTGCTTTGGAGGCCATTGCCAGCTGTAACCTCAAGCACCCTTAACTGATGAAATTATTTGAACTGCATACCTCTTTGAAATCGGATGGATATAATGTAGTTTTTGCTTGGGTTCCCAGTCATGCGGGCATTTGAGGCAGCGAGTTGTTTGATCAACTTGCCAAGAGTGCCACAAGGAAAGACAAGCAGATTGTCTATCACTCGCACTGATATGAAACCCAAATCCCAGCTTACCACTGATATGAAACCCAAATCCCAGGCTTAGTCAAAGACCTTTGGCAAGAGGAATGGAACTTGCAGCCAGATGAGAAACTATTTAAAATCCGTCCAAAAGTGAGCTTATACCATGTTCCCTGAGGCGCCGTAAAGAAGAAAGTCTTGTGCTGTTCGCATACAGGCTACTCCTTTTACACCCATTCTTATACTTTAAAAAGTGAAGACGCTCCGTGGTGCATTCCACGTCATGTACCACTCGCAATCAAACGTATTCTTTTAAAGTTTTGGAACGTGCATGATGTAGTCATAAACGTTTACAACAGACTCTATTAAAACCTTGTTCAAGATTTCCCAACTGATGTGATCTTTGAATTTCTGAAAGATTATTTTTCATCTGATCTACGATTTTATATAAGCTCATAAGGCTTAATTTCCCTACAAATATCAGGTGGCTCAGTGGTTAGAGTGCGAGTCATTAAGTGGAAAATGAGCACGTCCAGAGGGTCATGGGTTCGAATCCCAGCCATGGCTCGTCCAAGATGGGAAAAAAAGGGCAGCAGAGGGACATCCGGAGTCATGAACCGGGTGTGGCCCAACCCCCCTAGAGTGTCAGGAGATAGGGCCGAAACACTTGCTTGAAGGGGCTTCTCTTCTGTGTGACTGATTTTATTGATGTAATGACTTGAGAGTCAACTTAAACGCGGTGACATCCCTGACACGGCCCTTTGCGGGCTGTTGACAACATTACTTTACCTTGCCACAGGGCTTAGTAACCTTTTCATCAAAAGGGTTCGTGTCGGTTTCTTTTATACAGCTAAATGTTATCCTTTCGCATTGTTCAGTGTAATCTTCTTTCAAAATGTTGGTCTTTTTTTTCATAAAGGTTGTCTTTGTAAGGCTTTGGCCGCATTCACGTCTTCTCTTTCCCAGGTTTAGTATCTTTTTTTTCATACACTTTACTGTCTTTATTCTCAGCGTGTGTGGATGTCATTCTTAGGCACTGGTTTCTACTAACCATACGTTACTGTGTTGTCAGGATTCAGCGGCGCCTTCTTGGTCAGAACATAATCTTTGGGTTCGTCTGTGGCAGGTCATATAGGATGTGCTGTCTGCGAGAATCGCTACTAATCGACCACGAGTCGTCGCACCACATCTTCCACAAACCACCTCCGTCCTCGCCCAGGGCATACAACTACAGGGACAAGATGCTACCAAGATCGTCTTCCGGGTTCAAAAGCATTACTGCAGGCTTCCAGAGAATCCGTTCTCATGGGATGCAGGAAGAATTGTGACTTCTGGTGGACCAACCCACTGCCAGGGACTGGAGGATGCGTTCACAACGGCAAGGGACAAAAGACAGGAAGCCTTGCTCCGAGAACAGTGAAGCGCTTCGAAAAGCCAAATCGAACGTTCTTGCTGTTATCAGTATTTTGCGTGTGTGTGTAGTGTGCGCGCACGTGCGGGTGTGTGTGTGTGTGGTGTGTCACGACCGACCCCTGGAGGTCTGCCCTGACAGGATCAGTTTAGATGGGAGTGAAGGGAGTGACTGACCTCACACGCCTCGCAAGAGCCCACACAAGAAAGATTACGATACAACACCCCATTTATTCACAACACACACAATCGCAAATAAATATTTCAACACGCGCACCATGCACAATCACAATCAAGCATTCCAACACGCACAACATGCACAATCACAATCAAGCATTTCAATATACGACATACACAATCACAATCAAGCATTTCAACACATGACATATACATAATTATAAACAAACATTTCCAGCACCCATCCCTTTCCACACCCCTGCCTCTCCCAAGTCTACTGGGAGCACCCTGTCGCACTAGGTGCTCCAAACCGGGACGGTTCTTGAAGAGTCGTTCAAGGCCGACACCCTTGACACGCACAAACAGACGGTGGAGAGCGCGTCCCGGGAGGGGGGGGGGAGTGGCTTGTTGCTAGAGGTCCTGGACGGGGATCAGGACCGGCCAGTCAAGTCCACGCGCTTCTCCACCAGTACGTGGCCTCAACCATGTGCGTGGTCCCAACCAGTGCGTGGTCCCAACCAGTGCGTGACACCAACCAGTGCGCGGTCCCAACCAGTGCGCGGTCCCAACCAGTGCGCGGCCCCAACCAGTGCGTGGCACCAACCAGTGCGCGGTCCCAACCAGTGCGTGGCCCCAACCAGTGCGTGGCACCAACCAGTCCAAGCTCCGGGTGAAGCCCCCGGGAGGAGGGAAAAGGTAACTGGGAGGAAAGAATAGAGGAGGGGAGGGCACTGGAACCCCGCAGTCAGTACAGTCTGACCCATGCTGTTAAATCCTAACAGCCACTCGCATGATGGGCGAGGGGAGGTCTACTAAATACGCCAACACCAGCTCAACACAGACCTGAGCATAACACAGCAAACCAACCAAATCAGGAATGTTCGTTAAAGTCTTCTCACACGAAGCAGGTAAGAGACTGCATTAAGTTAACAGGCTATAAAACATGAATTATCTTCATCCTTTTCTCGCTCACGTTTAACATTTTCCTTTCTTAGGAACTGACTAATTGCTTTACATCTGCCACCACATTTGCAAATAATAATTCAATGGCACAATTATCCCCACATTTTATATCAATATTTAAAAAAAAATAGACAAATCTCCAACCACACATCTAAACGACTAATCATGCGTACGCACGCTCGCGAACATAAAACTCGTTCTCCTTGCACACACAGACGGTGGCCGAAGAATAAGAGTCCGGCGAATGTGACAGGGGCGGACGAGCGAGACCAAGCAAGTACCAACCCTGAATCGCCAGGTTCTCTCCCATCCCCACCGACTACCGCATCACACGATGCATAAACAGGAGAAAGAATTTTGGATATAATTTAGAATGGCCAGGTTAAAGATTGAATTAACCAGAGAAAAGTCTCAAACATTTCTTTTACAATTTTGAAAACAAAAGAAAATTGCGCAAAAGAATAAGCCGGCTAACAACAAAAAACCAAAACAAACCACGAAACTGATGCTTACCAGCTACCCGTGGGTGACCCAGAAGAGGCGGGTCAAACGACTCTCTCTGCCCTCTGTCCAGTCGAGAGGACAGCAGCGCAGATGCGGAAAAAAGATGAAGTGATGTCTCTCCCCTACAGGCCGACTGTAGGAAATGAAGGTACCGACTGTACCTTCGACGAAATGGTGAACCAGGACCGGAGCAGGCGCTCCCAGAGACATCTTCCGCTCGAGTGAAGAGAGAACCTGCCTAAGCGATGGCGGCCAACATGCCACGCTACGTCACAGAGTGAGCATACCTCAAGCTAAAAGAAATGAAGCACGTGCGACAGGTAAAAAGACAGGCGAGAGGCCGATAGACGGCAAGTTCGAGAGAAAGGTACCAGCCACCCGTGAACCTGCAGGATGAATTGCACGGCAGTGGAATTGGAGAGAAAGCAAACCGAACTTGAGCTGAACTACACCAAGGTGCAACCGCACCACAAGCCACACCAAGGGACGGACACGCGACAACGATAATAAACAAATGAACAATTCCACCACCCTAGATGGGTCAATCGCCGTAGGCCTCGTGACAAACTCGTGACAGTGTGCGTGCGTGTGTGTGTGTAGCCTTTAAGTTGAATAGATCCTGTATTAATCCGTCTGTTTCAGCATGTATGGAATGACATTTTAGTGGACACGTTTTCTTTTCGTTTTTCTACTCCCAGTTCTTATAGAACGGGAGTACTTTAGAATGGGAACGAAGAAATGCGCTGTGTGTCTGTCCGTCCGTGGTCAAAATGTGTTCCACTCGCTCCAGACAAAACTACTGGGCCGATCTTTGTGAAAATTTGTAGGTATGTTCATTATGTGTCGCATATGATGCCCAATGTTCTAGTTTACCCTTATATCCGTTAACGGCTGTAACGGTTTTTCTTTATGGAATATCTCGGAAAGTACTTGGCCAATCTTCGTGAAAATTAGCAGGTATGTACATTATGGGTCACGGATGATGCCCGATGTTTAAGTTACCGTTATAGCCGTTACTAACAGCTGTAACGGTTTTTCTTCTTTGTGGGATTTCTCAGAAAGTACTTGGCTCATCTTTCTGAAAATTTGTAGGTATGTTCATTATGGGTCACGAATAATGCCCGATGTTTTAGTTTACCATTATAGCCGTTACTAAGGCTGTAACGGCCTGCAACGGTTATTCTTCTTGGAATATCTCAAAGTATGTGGCCGATCTTTCTGAAAATTTGTATGTTCATTATGGGTAACAGATGATACCCGACGTATTACTTTACCGTTGTAGCCGTTACTAACGGCTATAACGGCCTATAACGGTTTTTCTTTGTGGAATATCTCAAAGTACTTGGCTGATCTTTCTGAAAATATGTAGGTGTGTTCATTATGGGCGACGGATGATGCCCGATGTTTTAGTTTACCGTTATATCCGTTACTAACGGCTATCACTGCTAATAACGGTTCTTTTTTTTTTGAATATCTTGGAAAGTACGAGGCCGATATTTCTGAAAATTTGTAGATATGTTCATTATGGGTCACGGATGATGCCCGATGTTTTAGTTTACTGTTACAGCCGTTACTAACGCCCATAATGGTTTTCTTCTTTATGGAAAATCTCAAAGTACTTGGCCTATCTTTCTGAAAATTATATGTTCATTATAGGTCACAGATGATGGCCGATGTTTACCAGAATAGCCATTGCTAACGGTCACACCAACCCAAGACGGTTTTGCCTCTTTATGGAATATATCGCGCGTATTCAGGATAAACTGGGAGTACATTTATATGCTTTGCATCTTTTTTTTTTCGGTCGTTATGGAATCAATTTAAACTTGGTGACAGCCCTGATATGACCCCCTGAGTTCTGCTAGGGTGTAAGCAAAATGGATGTAAAAATGAAACTTTGTGTCTTTAATGTGAGATTATGATTGTCTTGTCTGTTGTGTTGCTGTCTATCGGTACGGCATGGCAAACAATGCAGTCATGGATGGCAGATGCGCAGCTATGTTTAAATGTTCATTAATGGAAAGATGGACGAGTTGGGATGTGTACGTGTGCTTGCATGTGAGTGCTGGTGTGCATCTCTCTCTTTCTCTCTCTCTCTCTCCTCCCTCCCTCCCTCCCTCCCTCCCTCCCTCCCTCCCTCTCTCCCTCCCTCTCCCTCTCTCCTCCTCCTCCTCTCCATATACAAATACATAAATGTGCAAATTTCTGTATTACTCTGTACAAATTGTTGGATAATTCTGCAAGCAAATTTCTGCTAACGCGCGTGCGTGGGTGTGTAAAGATTCTCGATTATAATTTGCATCTCTGCCTGTGCGTGCCAGCATTGCTTTTACTATGCGTCTTTTCATGCATTCCCTCGCATTAATTTTTTTCTTTTTTTTCATACTTGTTTTCAGAGCTTCTGAAAATGACAATCACGCATGGTCATCAACATCAGCATTTCACTGGTAAAAAAAAATCTCATTTCCTTAAACAAAATAAAGCAACGATTGGTGGCCATGATTATGAGCAGTTTAATGATCAAAAACAAACGAACGTTATTACATAGCATTTCAGGAAAGACTTTTTCTATGGCTGGAGAAAGTTTTCTTCCTTGAACCTACACGGTAGCTTTCTGAAAGGAAATGAAGGCCATGGACAGATTTTGCGCATTTCGGTCAAAGGACTGCCACTTATAAAGCGTTTTCTGGAAACACTGAATTGGGCATTTCACACGAATGGTCTCTCTGTGCCTGACATTTTGCGCGGAATCTTCTTTTTACATAGCCAAAAGACGTCACGGGCGACAGTCGGCATGGGAACTATGTAAGAAAAGGTCACTCGTGCGTGTACTTGAGCACAACGCAACAAGGACGTCACAGCTGCGATTATTGTCGCATGTATTTGTTCTGTTGACAGCACGATCTAACTTTATCCAGATGGTGTTTCAGCACTGACTTCACGCCTCTTCTTCACATGCAGATATAACGTCCAGAACACCTTGGGTGACATGGCAGCTGCAGATAACCATTTGGGTTTAACTGAGGAGCACATCGGGGGGGGGGGGGGGGGGGGGGGGGGGGGGGGGGGGGGGGGGGGGCTATAATTATAACGCCACAATGTCGCCACCTGAATAATGATGGGTTTTAAGCCGGGCACAAATGAGATTTGAACTCGCATCCCAGTGTGTGAACTTAGTACTCTTCCACAAGGCATACTGTAAAACCGCCGATGATGATAAAAACCTCAGAGGTGCGTAAAACTTCGTTCTTTGTATGTTTATACCTTTGTTTCATACCGATTTGGGAAGGTGGGAGTTGCCAGTATAAAGATGACTTTGCCTGTCTGTTCTGTCTCCTCCCTGCATCTTATGTTGAAAAGATGGTTTACAGGTGTGGCAAAAAACCAAACCTCCCCCCCAAAAAACAAACAAACGAACAAACAAAAACAAATCGACCAAACAAAACTTGAATGAAAGGAAAGATGAGGGGAGGGAAGATGCGTGCGTGCGTGTGTGTGCGCGCGCGCGTGCGTATTATACATTTTCGACTACCATTAAGCCTAGGACAGTGTAGACTGATTAAAAATTAATTTTTGATGATGTCCCCCAAATCGCTAGGTCTTCCATTTGGTTTTGAGAAAATGTCTTATTTTAAAAAACCTATGAGATCATTTTGTTTTATTTATACAGCCAGGTCGTTTTCCATCTATATGGAATATATCGCTTCAAAACCAAACTGTATTACAACCACAACAATATGGTTCATTCCCACTCGATGTAACTGCTCTCTGCACAGATGGTAATGCTATATTCTCTTGTCTGTTTCAAATGTGTGTGTGTGTTTTCATGTACATGCACGTGCACAAGTACACGCATGTGTTTTTACATTTGTCATTTTCTCTCTCTCTCTCTCTCTCTCTCTCTCTCTCTCTCTCCTCTCTCTCTACGTGTATACCTTTTTCTGTGTCGAGATGTTTCTCTTCGTTTTGTTTGTCTCTGCTTTCTGAATTTTCTTCGTTCTTAAAACGAGACAGAAATAAGAACTAAAATAAATCGGAGGCAAAAAAAAAAGTGTCCGACAGACTGAAGAAGATAACAGAAGGGAGAAAGGGGTGGGAGGCAGAGAAAGGTCGGCGTGGAACCCACGATGCCTTCAACTCGCAGTATCTTGGTCTCGATCCATAATTTGATTTCCTTTTCCTAAATCTTAACCGATAGTTTTCTTTAGTGTCGAGCAATGACGTAAAGATTCAGTTCACACGCTCTTTGGCTCTGCTCATTTATCCCTGCACGCGCGTGCACGTCCTCCCTCCTCCCCCGCCCCCCCCCCCCCCCCGCCTCGTGCCTTCCCTGTTTCATCCCTATCACTTTTCCCCCTCCAAGCACCTTCCAACAGCCTGTCCCAGTCAGATTTCTACTGACAACCAGACCAGGAATGTATAGAGATTGAATGTCGTGAATATGGATCCGAAAGTCGTGACAAACTGAAGCAGAATGAGGTCAGTTGGTGGAAAGTATGGCTACATGCTGATGTGACCACATGCCGATGGCATGTCACCACATGCTGATGTGACCACATGCCGATAAGACCACATGCTGATGTGACCACATGCCGATGCCGATGTGAACACATGCCGATGTGACCACATGCCAATGCCGATGTGACCACATGCCCATAAGACCATATGCCAATCCCGATAAGACAACATGCCATTGGGTCACAACGACATGTGGTCACATCGGCATGTGGTCACACTGGCAAGTCTACTATTCTTTGGTAAAATACCGAAAACCATGGTCACAACGACACTTGGTCACAACGACATGACCCCTCCCCCCCCCCCCCCCCCCCCGAAACATTTGTCTTGTAATGTGTTTGTCTCTTTGATTGGGCGGAGCAGTCATTGTTCTGTGTGGTTTGTTTCAGTTTCTGAAACATTTGTCTTGTAATGTGTTTGTCTCTTTGGTTGGGCGGAGCAGTCATTGTTCTGTGTGGTTTGTTTGTTTCTGCCTGCCCTCACCTCGGTTTGAAAGGAACATGTCACGTGCCGGAGTAACCTCGCAACACCGTGTTGCCTATGTTTCCCCTTTGGGCATACTTTGGTCAGAAACAAGTGTGGTGGTGGCTGCTCCGCGCGTGAACTCATTTCACGGCGTGCTCTAAGTCTGGTGAAAGGCCGTCCTTGCCTTTCGCATCATGAGCCAGTAAACAGCGCTGTTGAAGGACACGTGTCTATACCTCGCTTGACAATCAAAGAGCAAACGGAAAGCCGGACAGATGCCATTTCAAATTTTGTAACTGGATAAAAAGCCTTGTATTGGGGTCGATTTTTGTACCATTGCCACTTAACCTGAAGAATGCAAAGTTGAAGATTGAGAGAAAATGGAAAAACAAACAAACTTAAAATCATGCGCAGCGTGGTTCGGAAACTTAGCAGATGTGGTGTAGCGTATATGGACTACTAGTTCGCACGCAGTGACACCTTGATAACACTGAAACTGAACCCCTGTTTTCCGGGTGACTGCGGAGTTCTCGCCCTTTCCTCTCCCGTGCCTGCAGTTGGGGCATTGAAGGGGCGAGGTGGCCATGTCTGTTTCCAAGGGCTGCGTTCACCGAGTCAGTTAACTATCAACTGCAGCCCTGATGTGGCACAACGCGGTCGGCCGGGCGGTAAACAACACGAATTATTGTCACTAGTAGGGGTGTGAATCGTGTATGACTTCAACACGTGAACTCGGAACAAGCTCTGTTCAACACTACCGGAATGACTCGTCCGCCTCTCTTCTGATGAGTGGCCTTCCGGAGACCTCTGACTGTGGCATAGGAACGGCCTGCGCTGCAGCAACACACCTAGGCGAGAGTGTGAGTCGGTGCATCAGTGCGAGCTGTGTGTAAATGATACATCCGGGAAAGGCACAGACGCAAGCACATCAAGAAACGGTTCTTTCATTCGCTTATGACGCAAGTAATCAGGAAAAATAAAATAAAGAAAGAGCGTATAATTAGGAAGAAAAAAAAAGGAAGAAAGAAAGAAAGGACGAAGGGATATACTGTTTTCTTTAACGCGAGAGCTTGTGTTGATTCGTTTTCCTAAACGATATGGATAAAAAAAATTCCAAGCATATTACATTACCGAGTTGTGTGCATGAGAAAGCCCTTGGTATTTTTTTTGCATTTTGCTGCACTTTAAACGGAAAGGGGTGCATGTGTATTTGTGTGTGAGTGTAGTTTTACATGTACTTTTAAACACAGAATGCATTGTGCAATGCTCTCGCTCTTCTTCTTTCAGGCTAGCTACACGTGCACGTCCAATCTACTAGCCAATCGCAGACATGCTTAACCGATTAGAGGGGTGGAGGGCAAGAGAAGGCGGGGGGGGGGGGGGGGGGGGGGGGGGGGGGGGGGGGGGGGGGGTGTAGGTGGTGGGTATGGCTTTTAAAAAAGGTTGGAAATAAGTCTTTACTAGACGACATTTCGCGCTTATTTTCTGTGGGCTCCCCCCCCCCCCCCCCCCCCAGCGAAGCATGTGCCCATGTCTAATGGTCTTCCATTTAATCTGTCTCTCTTGCCAGTTTGCTGGAGTTATATCCGCCTGAATGACCGTCTGTCGTCTGCTGGAGCCACCTGCCTGCGCATGCGCCTTGATTGCACTTATCTCTTTTCGTTCACTCCGATTTCCCTTCTTGTGCGGGCTACACTCCACAAATAGGAACAGGCACCAAAACATATATGTGTTTTAATTAAGGCTTGGCATGGTTTTTAAATAAGAAGAAAAACAATAACCACAGCTGACAATGAACATTTCCCCACCAATCATTCTACTTGTCTTTTCGCGATTCCTGTCAACAACATTAATCACGATCTGAGTATAAAGGAATTTAGCCTACGCCTGACGTCCGATTTCTGGCTTTTGAACTCGCCCTTGGTTTGAATTCTGTTCCACCAGGGCTTCCCCAGATGGCCCCTTGTCTTTTCTTTTTTCTGCCTGGTTGGAACCCTCCTGGTACGTGTCTTGATGGACAAATTGGTGCGCTTCTTTCCCTTGATCATTCATACCGTCCATCTGTTGATACCGTACCATGCTACCAAGCGTGGCTGCTCATTCCTTCAGTAATAGTTTTGCTGATGTATCACTGTCTGTCGTTCGGCATCATTATATGTGTGTGAGTGTATGTGTGTGCGCGCGCGTGCGTGTGTGTGTGTGTGTGTGCGTCCGTTTTTTGCGTGTCGTGCGCGCGCGCATTGTGTGTGTGTGTGCGTGTGTTGTGCGCGCGCGCGTATGTGTGTGTGTATTTTGTTGTTGTTGTGCGCGCGCGCGGGCTGTGTGTGTGAGTGTTTTACGTGTGTGTCATTTAGGCGTTTTTTATTCACCTGTGGTTCTTTTTTTTCCCCATTTTCTTCTTTTTCTCTCTCCTCCCCCCCCCCCCCCCCCCCCCCCTTTTTTTTTCCCCCTCCAATGCTATGTACGCCTACTGTTTGTATTGGCACTAGCCCCATCTTATGTGTACGTCGTCTGTGTATTGGCACTAGCCCCACTCTATGTGTACGTCATAGACTGGGGCTAGTGCCAACGCCAGACGGCGTACACCCGAGTGGGGCTTGTGCCAATGCACAGACGACGTACACATTAGAGTGGGGCTAGTGCCAACACACAGACGGCGTACACACAGAGTGGGGCTAGTGCGTTGGCCTAGCCCACTCTGTGTGTACGCCGTCTGTGTGTTGGCACTAGCCCCACTCTATGTGTACGTCGTCTGTGCATTGGCACTAGCCCCACTCTGTGTGTACGCCGTCTGTGAGTTGGCACTAGCCCCAGTCTATGTGTACGCCGTCTGTGCGTTGGCACTAGCCCCACTCTGTGTGTACGCCGTCTGTGCGTTGGCACTAGCACCAGTCTATGTGTACGCCGTCTGTGCGTTGGCACTAGCCCCAGTCTATGTGTACGCCGTCTGTGCGTTGGCACTAGCCCCAGTCTATGTGTACGCCGTCTGTGCGTTGGCACTAGCCCCAGTCTATGTGTACGTCGTCTGTGCATTGGCACTAGCCCCACTCTATGTGTACGTCGTCTGTGGATTGGCACTAGCCCCACTCTATGTGTACGCCGTCTGTGTGTTGGCACTAGCCCCACTCTGTGTGTACGCCGTCTGTGTGTTGGCACTAGCCCCACTCTATGTGTACGCCGTCTGTGCGTTGGCACTAGCCCCACTCTGTGTGTACGCCGTCTGTGTATTGGCACTAGCCCCACTCTATGTGTACGCGTCTGTGGGTTGGCACTAGCCCCACTCTGTGTGTACGCCGTCTGTGTGTTGGCACTAGCCCCACTCTATGTGTACGCCGTCTGTGCGTTGGTACTAGCCCCACTCTTTGTGTACGCCGTCTGTGTGGTTGGCACTAGCCCCACTCTGTGTGGTACGTCGTCTGTGTATTGGCACTAGCCCCACTCTATGTGTACGCCGTCTGTGTGTTGGCACTAGCCCCACTCTGTGTGTACGCCATCTGTGTGTTAGCACTAGCCCCACTCTATGTGTACGCCGTCTGTGCGTTGGCACTAGCCCAGTCTATGTGTACGCCGTCTGTGCGTTGGCACTAGCCCCACTCTGTGTGTACGCCGTCTGTGCGTTGGCACTAGCCCCACTCTGTGTGTACGCCGTTGTGTGTTGGCACTAGCCCCACTCTATGTGTACGTCGTCTGTGATTGGCACTAGCCCCACTCTGTGTGTACGCCGTCTGTGCGTTGGCACTAGCCCCAGTCTATGTGTACGCCGTCTGTGCGTTGGCACTTTGCCCCTCTCTGTGTGTACGCCGTCTGTGCGTTGGCACTAGCACCAGTCTATGTGTACGCCGTCTGTGCGTTGGCACTAGCCCAGTCTATGTGTTTCGCCGTCTGTGCGTTGGCACTAGCCCCAGTCTATGTGTACGCGTCTGTGCGTTGGCACTAGCCCCAGTCTATGTGTACGTCGTCTGTGCATTGGCACTAGCCCCACTCTATGTGTACGCCGTCTGTGCGTTGGCACTAGCCCCGTCTATGTGTACGCCGTCTGTGCGTTGGCACTAGCCCCAGTCTATGTGTACGTCGTCTGTGCATTGGCACTAGCCCCACTCTATGTGTACGTCGTCTGTGCGTTGGCACTAGCCCCACTCTATGTGTACGCCGTCTGTGCGTTGGGACTAGCCCCAGTCTATGTGTACGTCGTCTGTGCATTGGCACTAGCCCCACTCTATGTGTACGCCCTCTGTGCGTTGGCACTAGCCCCAGTCTATGTGTTACGCCGTCTGTGCGTTGGCACTAGCCCCACTCTGTGTGTACGTCGTCTGTGCGTTGTCACTAGCCCCACTCTGTGTGTACGCCGTCTGTGCGTTGGCACTAGCCCACTCTGTGTGTTACGCCGTTCTGTGTGTGGCACTAGCCCCACTCTATGTGTACGTCGTCTGTGCATTGGCACTAGCCCCCCTCTGTGTGTACGCCGTCTGTGCGTTGGCATAGCCCAGGGGGGGGGGGGGGGGGGGGGAGGGGGACAAAAAAAAATGGTGGGGTGGGGGGGGGGGGGGAATATATATATATCCCCCATTAGTGGGGGGGTTATAAAATTTGATTTTTTGTTGTTTTTTTAGTGGTTTTTTTTTTTTTTTTTTTTTGTGTTTTTTTTTTTTAAAAATGGGGTTTGTGTGGGGGGGGGTTGTTGGTATTTGTGGGTGTGTTTTTTTTGGGTAAAAGATGGATAGTAAAATAGAGGGGTTAGAGGAGGATAAGTAAAATAAGGGTAAAGGAGGGAGTGATAGTAAAATGAGTGGGTAAAGAGGAAGATAGTAAAATAGAGGGGTAGAAGGAGGGGTGGGTGAACGAAAACAATATATGGTAGAAGATGGAGGAATAGTAACCACGCTTGTGTCGCGTCTGTGTGTTGCTCTACCCCACTCAGTGTGTACGACGTCTGTGTGTTGGCACGAGCCCCACTCTGGTGTACCCGTCTGTGTGTTGGCACTAGCCCCACTCGATGTGTACGCCGTCTGGCGTTTGGCACTAGCCCCACTCTGTGTGTACGCCGTCCTGTGTGTGGCACTAGCCCCACTCTATGTGTACGCCGCTGTGCGTTGGCACTAGCCCACTCGGTGTGTACCCGTCTGTGCGTTGGCATTACTAATAAATAATTAATTATAGCCCCAGTCTATGTGTACGCCGTCTGTGGGTTGCAACTAGCCCCACTCTATGTGGTGGTGCTGGTACATGCAAATTCAAAACAGATACCCTTGTTAATTCATCGGCTGCCTTCTAATTCATGGCAGATTAAGACCTTGAATTTTGAAATCTAAACTGGAAGACAATTCAGGGAGTCAACTGTTCAGAACATAATGTAAATTCCGAGAGCAATCCAGCAACGCCTTTCTGTTTAACTCGAAACTATATTCTCGACATGGCATTGAATGTAAAGGTGTTGATACCCGCAGACCATTAGGCCTGTTGGTCCAATTGAGAACAAGACAACACACACACACACACACACACAACACACACACCACACACACACACACACGCACGCACCACGCAACGCACCGCGCGTGTGCACTGCGCACGCACATACGCATGCACGCGCGCACGCACGCACGCACGCACGCACGCACGCACGCACACACTAATTTATATAAACATTTATATCAATTATATATATATATATAAATATATATATGAGAGAGAGCGAGAGAGAGAGAGAGGTGTGCACGTTTCACACACACATTGAGCACCCAGATACACACACGCACGCACAGCGCTCGCGTGCACACACATACACACACATACACATAACACAGATACATACCACACACATACATGCACTACACGCGCGCGCGCACACACACACACACACACACACACACACACACATAATATATATATATATATAATATATATATTGAATTATAAACAAGGCTTTGCTCTTAGTCTTAGAAAGAAGCAAATAGGGGAGATACGCATTCCTAGCTGCAGTGGTAGATATCGCCTAACTAACATAGTGCTTGAGTGGGTGAATGGGGAAAAATAAATAAATGCTCCTCAAAATGAACCTTCAGCAAGCTTATATTCTCCAAGGTGAGACAATCCTCCAATAGGTGAGGGAAACCCTAACAGGAGATGAACTCCTGGTCATAGACCGATGCTTTCGAAACTTGGTGGTTTTCTCCTCAGTGACCGCGGAAAGTGGTAATTTGACTCCTCTGCCTTTTCAGTTTTAAGAAGAAGACAAGATCCCAGAAAAGGTTTTGGTGTGCATATACCGTAGTATGTTTGTTGAGTTTCAAAAACCAACCAAAGGTGCCATCAAAGCAGCAAAAGAAAAGCCATAAAAGAGCAAAAACAAACTACATTTTCTTGTGAAAAGTAAAAAAAATAAAAAGATATCCTCTTAAGACAAGTGCTGAGGGCCTGTTCTTGGAATGAATCCGCAAGGGACAAAGACAACAAACAATAAATTCCCAGATAATACCGCACCGTTCCAGCAACTACAGAGCAGCTTGGTGTTGCAATGACTGCCAGAAATATTGAATTATAAACAAAAGGCTTGGGGAGGGCCCCCCCCCCCCCTAAACCCTATGTCTTAGTTTGAAGAAATAGGGGGAGATACGCCTTCATATCTGCAGCGGTAGATGATTCCGCCTACCTAACATATGTGCTTGAGTGGGTGAATGGGAAAATAACTAACTGCTTCTCAAAATGAGCCTTCAGCAAGCTTTATATTCTCCCAGGGTGAGACATCCACCAATAGGGAGGGAACCCACTAACATATAACTCCTGGTCATATACCGATATTTCGAAACTTTGTGGTTTCTCACTCAGAGACCGCGGAAGTGGTAATTTGACTCCTCTGCCTTTTCAGTTTTTAAGAAGAATACAATCCAGAAAGTTGTGGGCAATACCGTAGTAGTGTTATTTGTTGAGTTTCAAAAAAACCAACCAAAGGTGCCATCTAAGAAGCAAAAGAAAATCATAAAAGAGCAAAAACAAACTACATTTTCTTGTGAAAAGTAAAAAATATAAAAAGATATCCTCATAAGTACACAAGTGCTGAGGGCAAAGTTCTTGGAATGAATCCGCAAGGGACTAAAATAACAACAAACTAATAAATTCCAAGGATAAGTACCGCACCGTTCCAGCAACTACAGAGCAGCTTGGTGTTGCAATGACTGCAAGAACATATTGAATATAACAAAGCTTGCGTCTTAAGTCTTAGATTGAAGAAATAGGGGAGATACCGCATTCATAACAGCAGTGGAGTAAATGATTCTGCTAACTACAGGATGCTTGAGTTGAATGGGGAAAATAAAATAAATGCTTCTCAAAATGAGCCTTCAGCAAGCTTATATTCCCAAAGGGGTGAGACATACCTCCAATAGGGGGGGAAAAACTCACTAACATATAACTCCTGGCATATACGATATTTCGAAACTTGGTGGTTTCTCCTCAGTGCCGCGGAAAGTGGTAATTTGACTCCTCTGCCTTTTCATTTTTAAGAAGAATACAATCCCAGAAAAGGTTGGTGTGCAATACCGTAGTATTGTTGTTGAGTTTTCAAAAACCAACCCAAAAGGTGCCATCAAAGAAGCAAAAGAAAATCATTAAAAAGCAAAACAAACTACATTTTCTTGTGAAAAGTAAAAATATAAAAGATATCCTCTAAGACACAAGTGCTGAGGGCAAGTTTTTGGGAATGAATCCGCAAGGGACTAAAATACAACAAACTAATAAATTCCAGGATAAGTACCGCACCGTTCCAGCAACTTACAGAGCAGCTTGGTGTTGCAATGACCCCAAGAAATATTAAATTTATAAACAAAGCTTGCTCTTATGTCTTAGATTGAAGAAATGGGGGGAGATACGCATTCATTCTGCAGTGGTAGATGATTCCGCCTAACTAACAGTATGTGCTTGAGTGGGTGAATGGGAAAATAAAATAAATGCTTCTCAAAATGAGCCTTCAGCAAGCTTATATTCCCAAGGGTGAGACATCCTCCAATAGGGAGGGAAACTCACTAACATAAAAACTCCTGGTCATATACCGATATTTCGAAACTTGGTGGTTTCTCCTCAGTGACCGCGGAAAGTGGTAATTTGCCCTCTCTGCCTTTTCAGTTTTAAGAAGAATACAATCCCAGAAAAGGTTGGTGTGCAATCCCGTAGTATGTTTGTTGAGTTTTCAAAAAACCAACCAAAGGTGCCATCTAGAAGCAAAAGAAAATCATAAAAGAGCAAAACAAACTACATTTTCTTGTGAAAAGTAAAAAATATAAAAGATATCCTCTAAGACACAAGTGCTGAGGGCAAGTTCTTGGAATGAATCCGCAAGGGACTAAAATACAACAAACTAATAAATTCCAAGGATAAGTACCGCACCTTTCCAGCAACTTACAGAGCAGCTTGGTGTTGCAATGACTGCAAAAAATTATTGAATTATAAACAAAGCTTGCTCTTATGTCTTAGTTGAAGAAATAGGGAGATACGCATTCATATCTGCAGTGGTAGATGATTCCGCCTAACTAACAGTATGTGCTTGAGGGGGTGAATGGGGAAAATAAAATAAATGCTTCTCAAAATGAGCCTTCAGCAGCTTATATTCTCCAAGGGTGAGACATCCTCCAATAGGGAGGGAAACTCACTAACATATAACTCCTGGTCATATCCCGATATTTCGAAACTTGGTGGTTTCTCCTCAGTGACCGCGGAAAGTGGTAATTTGACTCCTCTGCCTTTTCATTTTAAGAAGAATACAATCCCAGAAAAGGTTGGTGTGCAATCCCGTAGTATGTTTGTTGAGTTTTCAAAAAACCAACCAAAGGTGCATCAAAGAAGCAAAAGAAAATCATAAAAGAGCAAAACAAACTACATTTTCTTTGAAAAGTAAAAATATAAAAAGATATCCTCTAAGACACAAGTGCTGAGGCAAGTTCTTGGAAGAATCCGCAGGACTAAAATACAACAGCTTTAGATTGCATCTTTTTGAAATATTGTTGTATGATGTTGCTCTTTTATGATTTTCCATGATATGTTGTAGTCTATTTTTTTTTCTTTGAGTCTCCAAATGTATTTACTCGCTCTGTTTGATTTTTGTATTTTCATTTTTGAATGACTGTTTGTGGTTTGCGTATTGGTTTTGAAAGTGTTTTCTGTGATCCCTATATATGTTTCTTTTTCATTTCTGAAGTTACCGTGGCTTGGTATACAATGTTGCTGTGAAGGCATTTGTTGCTTAGGGGGCACTGTTCTTTTTTAGTGCAGTTGCAAGATGTCCCTTTTAGCACCCTTTCTTTTATGTTGCTTTTTATTTTGTTTTGATGAATCAATTATGTTTTTAAGTTAGGCATAAAATGAGTAGATAGTTTGATGGTGTTTTTGTTGAATATTTTTGGGCAGTTTGTGTTTTTTTTGGAAATGATGTTGCCAAGATTTTAAAGAATTCTTTTCCTACATTTGTTTTTACTTGTCCATCGTATGGTGGGTTGTACCATATGATCTTTTCTTTTCCTATTTTTTATTTCTGTTCGTGTTATTGTCTGGACTGTATTGTAGTTTGTAATTGTAACCCCTTTTTTGTAATGCTTCTTGATATTCTGTTGCTGCATCATTGAATGCGTTTTCATTGCATGACAGGTTGGATAGTCTCTTGTTTATACCGTTGGGTATTGTTTTTAGTATGGATGGTGGGTGGTTGCTTTTGATATTTACGTAGATTGGTATGTCATTGGGTTTTTGTATGGTTTGTACACGTGGTTATTGAGGTCTAATGTTATGTCTAGGTAATTCACTACTTTTTTGTTTGCTTCTATTGTGATTTTTAAGTTGTGGTTTTTAAAGATTTTACATAATTCTTTTTCTTGTTTTCAATGGTTCTTGGATTATTGTTTAATGCAGCGAGGCCGTCATCTCTGTATAAACCGACCTGTTTTCCAAGTTGTTTTTGGATGTTGGATAGCATGAATAGTCCGACTAGTTCACATGTTTCGGTGCCATCATACGATCCCATGGTTACATCAAATGTGGTGTTGAGCACCTTCAGATTTTTAAAGAACACTTTATATTGTTCATATATATATATATATATATATATATATATATATTATATATATATATATATATATATATATATATATATATATATCTGTGAAGGCTGATAAAACTAGCAATTACGACAAAGTGGAACCAAAAGAATACTCTCAACTCCTTGACAAAAACATCCAGAAAAACTACAAAAAAGCCGACAAAAATATACATGACAGTATCCGCACTAAAGAAAAAGAACTTGCAGAGCGCATAGACCTAAGTGACAGGATAGAAGCGACAGCAACAAAAGAAGCTTTCATAACACTCAAAGACCACAAGCCCAATTTTCATAACAATCCAACATGTAGACTAATAAACCCATCCAAATCTGAATTAGGCAAAATAAGCAAGAAAATTCTGGAAAAAGTAATAAAGAACGTAAAATCAAACTCTGAATACAACCTCTGGAAGAACACATACGAAGTTATCCAATGGTTCAAAAAACTCAATAAACAAAGTAATACAGTATTCATCACATTTGACATAGTAGACTTTTACCCATCTATAGATGAGGAACTACTCACCAAAGCCCTGAAGTTTGCCAGTAACCACACAGACATAACAGGGTCAGAAATGGAAATCATTCTCCACACCAAGAAAACATTACTACACAGCAAAAATGAAACCTGGATCAGGAAAACCAACAGAAACTCAACATTCGACGTAACCATGGGATCATATGATGGTGCAGAAACATGTGAACTGGTCGGACTATTCATGCTGTCCATCATCAAGAAAAAACTCGGAAAACAAGTCGGACTATACAGAGACGATGGCCTTGCTGCACTAACCAACAATCCAACCACGAGTGCTGAAAGAGTTGGCTGATGAAGTGGCTCCGGTCTTGACCTTGATTTTTCAGACTTCCATCGACAAAGGCACCATCCATCAGATTGGCGAACGGCAAACGTGACACCTGTTTTCAAGAAGGGGGAACATTACGATCCTGCAAACTACAGACCAGTATCGCTGACCAGCATCCCATGCAAGATCTTGGAGCACATTGTAGTCACCGCCCTCATGTACCACCTCGAGGAAAATACGATACTGACCCCCGACAGCACGGATTTCGTCGAAAAAGATCCTGCGAGACCCAGCTGCTGGAATTTGCCGAAGAACTGTCTGACAACATGGAGAAGGGAGGGCAGACTAACATCGTAGTGCTGGACTTTGCCAAGGCCTTTGACAAAGTAAACCACAGCCTCCTGACCCATAAACTCCATCACTATGGCGTCAGGGGAAAGTCAATAACTGGATCAAGGGTTTCCTTCGAGACAGGCAGCAAGCAGTAGTGGTCCAAGGGCCGAGGTCGGACTGCGTCACCGTAAGGTCAGGGGTTCCGCAGGGGTCAGTACTTGGACCCAGTTTGTTCCTAGTATACATCAATGACCTACCGGACCAACTCACTTCGATGACGCGCCTCTTCGCTGACGACACTGCTGTATACCGGCTGATAACATCAGGCCTGGACCAAGAACAGCTACAACAAGACCTCCTCAAACTCGAACAGTGGGAGAAGAGCTGGGACATGGCCTTTCACCCAGGGAAATGTACCACCCTCCCAGTGACCAGGAAGAAAAAACCCTTGCCAAACAGCTATCACCTACACGGCCAGAATTTAGCCACAGTCAGCTCGGCGAAATATCTTGGCGTTACCATCAGTCCCGATCTCAGCTGGGATGAGCATATCAATAACATCTGTTCGAAGGCCAACAAGACCCTCGGCTTCCTTCGCCGCAACCTTCGAATCAGTGCCATCCAGCTGAAAGAAACGGCGTACAAGTCCTTCGTGAGGCCCATACTGGAGTACGCCTGCACAGTGTGGGATCCACACACAAAACAAAATATCAGCAGGATTGAGGCAGTCTCTGTTCTCAGAAGATACCACAACACTTCAAGTGTAAAATCTATGATAGACAAACTGGGCTGGGATCCACTCCAGCAACGCAGGAAGACCTCCCGCCTCACCATGTTGTACAAAATCTTGCATGAGGAGGTCTGTGTGGACGCTGCCAAACTGAAACCTGCACCACCAAGACAAAGAAGAGGACACTCACAGCAACTGACCCAGATCTATTGCCGCACCCAATACCGACAACAGGCATTCTTTCCCAATACCATCAGGGACTGGAATGACCTGACTGAGGCAGTAGTATCAGCCAAAACCCTCGACACATTCGTGTCAAGGGTCCGATCAAATTAGAGTAGGAACCAGAGTAGGGATATAGGGATAGGTGTTTTTTTTTTTTTTTTTTTTTTTTTTTAAGTGGGCTTGGCTGCACCTTATGTGTAGCCAGGGCTGGCTTACCCCCGAGGGGGGACAGGTGACCGTGGTAGCCTGCCAGCAGATCCACGCATAGCTATTTTAGCTTTATTCAAATTACTGTCTGTTGTGTAGTGAGAGTGTGAATGCTTTTTTTTCTTTCTTTTTTGCGTCAACCCCAAAGCGGCAGAGTAATCAACCTGATGATTGTGTTCGCTCAACGGATGATGATGATGATGATGATCGAAAACAAGAAGAAAGAACTATGCAAAATCTTCCAAAACCACAACTTAAAGATTACCATTGAAGCAAACAAAAAGGTAGTGAACTACTTAGACATAACACTGGATCTCAACAATCATATATATAAACCATACAAGAAACCCAACGATACACCTCTTTATATACACACCAAAAGTAACCATCCACCATCTGTATTAAAGACCATACCCCATGACATAAACAAGAGACTATCAAACCTGTCATGCAGTGAGAGAGTGTTCAACAATGCAGCAGTAGAATACCAGGAGGCACTACAAACAAGTGGATACAATTACTAATTACAATACAACCCAGACAACAACACAAATAAAAGCAAGAAAAATAGGAAAAGAAAAATAATATGGTATAACCCCCCATACGACGGGAAACTCAAAACAAACATAGGGAAAGAATTCTTCAAAATCCTAACAACTTCATTTCCAAAAGAACACAAACTGTCCAAAATATTTAACAAAAACACTGTCAAACTATCGTACTCATGTATGCCCAACCTCAAAAACCTAATTGACGCATCCAACAAAATGAAAATCAACACAGCAAAGAAGGGTGAAGAAAGGAAATCTTGCAATTGCACCAGAAAGGAGCAGTGCCTACTAAACAATAAATGTCTTCACAACAACATTGTATACCAGGCTACTGTAACATCAGAAAATGAAAAAGAAACATACATAGGGATCACTGAAAACCACTTCAAAACCAGATATGCAAACCACAAACAGTCATTTAATAAAGAAAAATATAAAAACCAAACAAAACTAAGCAAATATATCTGGAAACTTAAAGACGCAAAAACAAGCTACAATATATCCTGGAAAATCATAAAAAGAGCATCACCATACAGCAATGTTTCAAAAAGGTGCAACCTGTTTAACTGAAAAATGGTTAATACTATGCAAACCACACTTAGCAACTTTAAACACCAAAACAGAAATAGTAAACAACTGCAGGCATAAATGGAAATCGTTGTTAGTGAACACACCCAAAACAAAAACCTGAAAGCCCCCAAAAAACACGTGCAGCCAACCCGCACGTGCAAACAACCGCAAGCGGGAGCCCACACGCTATATAACATCGGCGGTGGGCAAACCAAAAACCATTCTGATGACAGCGCAACACGCTCGAAACAAATTTGTAGATAGTTTTAAGATTCCTCTTTTAACTTGTTTTAACTAGTGTTGCTCCCCAAGGGGTTGAGCACTTAAAAAAATTGTTTTAGGCATTTTAAATATACTGACTCTCTCTCTCTCTCTCTCTCTCTCTCTCTCTCTCTCTCTCTCTCTCTCTCTCTTATATATATATATATAATATATATGCACACACAAGCACACACACACACTCACGAACACGCACGCACGCGCGCGCACACACACACACACACACACACACCACACACACACACACACACCACACACAAACGCGCGTGTGCGAACGTTGTTTGCGCACACTATTTTTTCTCTTATTGCATTTTCCCCCTTGAGAGCATGACGTGAAGAAAGCTCGTAGCTTATCCATTTTACCCTCAATAAAACATTCTCTCTCTCTCTCTCTCTCTCTCTCTCTCTCTCTCTCGAGTTGTCCCGCTGTTTGATATTTCTGTCAAAAAACTTTCAAAACAATGAATCAAGTGCGCTTTTTTTTTTAAATATGTGCGCGACGTGTTGGGTGCAGGGGTATGTGCGTTTCTGCGCGCGCGCGGGCGCCGTGTGTGTGTGTGTGTGTGTGTGTGTATGTGTGTGTGTGTGTGTGTGTGTGTGTGTGTGTGTGTGTGTGTGTTCAAGAAGCAAGGACGCAAACAGACACAACATCAACAGGGTGTTCACAGAAATGAAAGAAACGCATATCAAGGGACCTCTGACATTTCTGGAAGAAGCCGTTCTTTTAGCTTCTTTTTCTTTCGTTTTTCATCAGCATGTCTTCTTCTTCTTCTTCTTCTTCTTCTCTTTTTTCTTCTTCTTCTTCTTCTTCTTCTGTCTGCTGTGTGCAAACGCCGTGAAACCCTCTTCATTGATCATTTCCCATCATTCAGACCCCCTCAAAACGCAACCTCTATCATGACCATATTCACTTAAACAAAACCGGAACTGCACAATTGGTTCTGGACCTCAAAACAGCTGCTGATATAAAACATTCATTAGAGAGCTCTCGTTCTCAAAGCACAGCAAGCTCTGGAAAGTCATCAGCATTCAGAAATCACAGAAATGTTCAGCATGACAATTACAACACAACTTCTTTCCACCTTTCCAGTCATCACAATGGAGCGTATCGTCACTCAAACTCTGTCTGTTCACCATCCTTCCAATCATCGCTCTTTCCCCACAAACCGTGTCTTACAGTGAAATCCCATCAACCGTACCCGTCATGACCCTCCACTAAACGCCGCTCACCCTGATCATCCTGCATCCGCAATTCACCATGATTACTATGCATCTGGCCCTCACCCTGACTATCATGCATCCGCCCCTCATTCTGACTATCATGCATCCGCCCTCATCCTGAATACCCTGCAACCTCCGATCGTCATAACTACCCTGCAGCCGCCACTCACCATGACTACCCTACAGCCTCCGCTTATCATGACTACCGTGCAGCCTCCACACACCGTAACTACCCTGCGGCGCCGCTCACCGTAACTACCGTGCAGCAGCCGCTCACCGTAACTACCCTGCAGGCGCCGCTCACCGTAACTTTTACCCTGCAGGCGCCGCTCACCGTAACTACCCTGCAGGCGCCGCTCACCGTAACTTTTACCCTGCAGGCGCCGCTCACTGTAACTACCCTGCAGGCGCCGCTCACCGTAACTACCCTGCAGGCGCCGCTCACCGTAACTACCCTGCAGGCGCCGCTCACCGTAACTTTTACCCTGCAGGCGCCGCTCACCGTAACTACCCTGCAGGCGCCGCTCACCGTAACTTTTACCCTGCAGGCGCCGCTCACCGTAACTACCCTGCAGGCGCCGCTCATTGTGACTACGGTGCAGGCGCCGCTCACAGTGATCACCATGCAGGCGCCCCTCGCCATGACTACCGTCCAGCTGCCGCTCACCATGACAATCCTGTAGACGCCGCTCACCGTGTGTTTCAACAGACGTCCCCTCACCGTGTGGGCGGCGCTACAACATCTACTCGCGGTCATCAAACAGAAGAAACGACAGTCACAATTTAGACCAAGTAAATCAGTTCTGTGACTCAAGTCTTGGCCACCAAAATATGAATGTTGACCTATTTCCCGGACATCCAACTCCCTTTTCCAGCCTGCCTCTCTGTTACTCAGCAGACTGCTTTCCCCCTCTGAAGCCCCCCCCCCAAATTAATTCTCTTATTTAGTAGGGGTTGGGATTGCATGTTATTCCACTCATTAGCAATCATCAGGACTTCCCTATAACTTGAGTATCTATTGTGAGCCATGAGATGACCAATGCACTAGTTGAACTATAATTATTCTGAACTGATCATTTCCGTATCCTCTCTATTTCACGTGGTAATTCTGTACACCTCCAGGTAGCGCTGCTTCCCTCCTTTCACTAATGTCAACCAATGTAATGAAATCAGACTGGCCGTCAATGACGGTCTGCGCATAGGTCACCTAAATATTTGTCATCTCATAAACAAAATGTCTGACGTATCAAAAATCATTCATAATAATCATAAACCTTTCCATGTCTTTGGATTTTCTGAGGCATGGACAAACAGCCGCGTTGGTGACAATTCAATATCCATTCCTGGATACTCAATAGTCCGGAGAAATCCTGAAAATATTCTTGAAACAGGTATTGCTGTCTACGTCCAAAAAGATGTCCCATACAAAATTCGTAATGATCTTTGTCATAAAAATATTGAAATAACGTGGCTTGAAATTCAGTCGAAAAGTAAGAACATTAGCGTCAATTCTTGTCGGATTTGTATACAGACATCCTAAAAGTAAGTCTAGCTGGTATAACGATTTTTGTGAGATGATGGACACAGTATGGCTTTTGAAAACAGAAATACTATTATTGGGAGATTTCAATATAGATCTGTTTCAGTCTTGTTCCCAATGGTCCAACATTGCTAATTCATATAATCTTCATCAGTGCATTTCTTTACCGACTAGAGTTACTTCAAAATCTAATACCCTTATAGACCACATATAATCGTCGAGCATTGCGGGCACTTGCAGAAATATGTGTACCGCCTATGGTGCAAGTGACCACAATGCTGTTTGCGTAACTTGGAACAGAAAGGGTTTTAAAGTTCCAAAGGCAAGTCATTTGGTAATCACATTTCGTTCATTCAAAAACTTCAACTTACACGCTTTTCAATCTGATCTCATTTCCTCGCCTTTTTGCAAACATCTATAGTTACACCGATCCAGGTGATGCCCTTGCCTTTGGACGAGAACCTTTCTGAATATTGTCGACAAACACATCCCATTGATACAGAGGCGAGTCAAATCAGATATCCTGCCTGTCTGGCTCACTCAGGATATTCTGAATGCCATGGACGAGAGGGATGATTTAAAACGTGTAGGGTCTGACAAAGAGTATAAGAGAAAACGCAACATTGTGAAGTACATGATTAGAAAGTCTAAATGTGATTCTTTCAGAAAGTTGGTCCAAAATAAAAAAAACGGAGTCTCTATTTGGAAAGCTATTAATAAACTTACGGGACCGTGTTCATCAAGACAGGAATGTTCCATTCCAGTAGAAACACTAAATGATCATTTTGCCAATATTGGTAACAAGCTAAACATAGGGAAAGATAAAACTAGCATTTTTAATACTGCGAATTTACAGAAATTTTGTGATGCAAAAAAATATACACGCAAAGTTTTCTATTCCCCTAATATCTGTTAATGAAGTGTTTTTATATCTATCAACTTTGAAAAATAAAAGTTCATACAGCTTTGATGGAATTAGTCCCAAGATATTAAAACTATCTGTACCATATATTGTAATTCTCTTACATACC
>JAFLJL010010531.1:35000-41360 GCA_018398815.1 Conus ventricosus
TGGCTTGAAAAAGAAAATAAATACCATTGGGATGATGTATGACAAGATCGAGAAAGAGAGAGACAAGAGAGAGAGAGAGAGAGTGAGATGTGGAAGGACGAGAGAGAGATAGTAGCGAGAGAGAAGAGAGAGAGAGATTGGAGTTACGGACAGAAGACGAGAGAGAGAGAGAGAGAGTGAGATTGTGTTGAAGAACTGCCGAAAGCCAGTCGCACACAACGAGCAAATGCTCCAGATTACCTCGCAGTTTCTCAGAGCAAGAAAAGAAAGCCCCCCCGTTTTTTCATTTGATACCGTTTGACACTGTGAAACACTTATAATAGCGACCATTTCTACAGCGCCGACTTCTGACTCTCAAGGCCCATAACAATAATATAAAAATGCTCCGTAGGGTAGGGGGGGGCGGGGGCGCGGGGGGAATCAGCTGAAGATGACGCCTGTTGTTACATTGCAATTTGTTATAACTTCTCTCAGTTTGTAATGATAATAATGTTAATTTGTTTTATATAGCGCCTATTCTCTAAAGCTCAGGGCTTAAGCGCTTTACAAATAATATAATAAACACTCGTTTACTTGCAACGGACGGCCTACCTGGGTAGTGACGACTAAGAGCTTGGCCTGCCGGCGGACAATCCATTCAGTCGTTTTCCGTGTCATCCGGTCAATATCGTCTCGCTCAATTTCCTTATTTTTCTTCATTCTTTCCATTTCTCACGCAGGGTTGCATGCTATATGTAACGTGTCATCCTCACAACGGCCCCCAAACTGGCCTTCTCTTTCGATCGTTGGGATGGGATTTTACGTGTGTGGGCAAGATGTTGTGCGATTGCGTTCACTCACGGACCTCGGTGTATTGTCTAATTCGAAGGGACTGTATGGGGAATAGAATGGTGTCACCGAACCAAGGTTAATTCCGAGGGAAAAAATACCCCTTGTACCGAAATTCGAACGCTACCCCTGGATAACGTGTTCGGAGCTCTACCAACTGAGCTATTCAGGCTCTCTTTATGGGTCCAGCAATTAGATCTAGGAGGTCTATATAGGCACGCCAGGAGACGTCGTGATGTCGACTGTCTGCGTTACAAGCGCCACCGTTCTCGCAAGCATGTTTTTGGTGGTTTTTCCCTCTCTGATCTGAAAACCGTTGAGTTGATCTGATGGAGCGAAATCGCTTGGTTCGTGTCCACCGAGCATCTGGTTTTATTGTCCCATGAAACGGCTGGTGTCCACTCTAGCCTGCAACGTGAACTGTGATACAGCCCATCACCTCCCTTTGAAGATTTCCGACCCCCCATCGTCAGTTACATTACTTTACAGGCAATCATTCATAGGCCCATACCTCATTACTTACAGTGGCATCGCATAATACTCCCACAGTCGTATTTTGTTTTAACCTATACTTATTACATATAAGCATAGAGGCATTGCTTACATCATTTATTACGTCGTGTTTCAAGCCTGTCTTGATTTCAGTACGAGGGCTGGTGTGCCTGAGGAGACTGAGGTAGTTCGTTCCACCTGATTGGGCTAGGACAGAGTGAGACCTTTTCACGTGTGTGTCTTCATATTCCCTGGGCTTTATCGAGGACACCGGGTAGTTGACAGAGGAAGCGAGCGGAGCTATGGGAGAAGGTGTGATGATGTGACGCAAATCGGCACCACGGGCGCAGGAGCTGCTGAGAAGTTTCAAAGGAGGTGGGTGGCGGGAAAAAAAAGCTTTGTAGTCAATCCTGCTGGAGATCGGCGGCAGTGCACAAATGCACGACATGGAGTCGCGTGTTGGCTTTCGGAGGACATTAGAACCAGTTTCAAGACACGTTGTTTTGAATTCTTCAGAAGCGTTGCAGTCAGATCTGTAGCGTTTCACGCCCTTCTGTGATCATCGATGGCTTGTATCGTGACAATCCCCACAACAGCAGTGATAGAGGGAGCAAAGAGACTGAGCGCAGAACTCAGCCAAGGTCCACCGAACTCTTGATCGGACGTTCGAGTCAGTTTAATAAGTTATAACCACACACCACAAACCAAAAAAAAAAAAAAAAAAAAAAAAAAATATTCCCCTCCAGTGAAGTTAACTAGTTCCACATGCGACTTTGGGGAGTTACTTTCCGTCTGTTTCTGTTACGAAGTTATGCAAAATCGAACCTTCTCAGTGTTTATGATACAGTGGGAAAATGTGTTCTCATCATACCCAGTAATGTGTGCAGACCGTTTATCTATCCAGATCCCGCACTCCGAACTTCCCCTCAATTTTGAGGTTTCCCTCCTTTGGACTGCCTTTCTATCTTCTGCATATTTGATTACACTCGGTTTGTGTGTTTATCCGTTCAGAAATTTGCTTTTGCGTCCAACAACTTCTCAGGAATATTGTGAACGATCCTGCATATCGCTAACTGTTCCGGATCCGCTCGCCGATATGCCACCCTACGTTAGGATTTATCTTCTATGTAATATTCAAGTCTTTTGACGTAGTTTGGTTTCAAATTGGATTTAGTAATTTTTGCGGAATCTGGTGGGACAGACACACCACACACACACACGCACGCACGCACGCACGCACGCACGCACGCACGCACACAGCACGCGCACACTCGCTCACACACTCAAACACACACACACACACACACACACACACACACACACACAACACACACACACACACCGCTCGCGCGCGCGCGCGGGGACGCCACGCACGCACACACACTACACACCACACAGACGCACACCACACACACAACACACACACACAGCACAACACACACACACACAACACACACAAACACACAACTCGCACGGGAGGCACACACGCACAACACACACACGCGCACACAGCACACGCGCACACACGCACACACGCACACACACGCACGCACACACACCACACACACATCACACACACCACACACACAAACACACACACACACACACACACACACACACACACACACCACACTACACACACACACACACCTCACACACACACGCACACCACACACCACACAAGCCGGATACTGAGGTGGAACTGTAGCATGATTGAAACAACAGTACGGTTGCTGCAGGAGTGTGTTTCTATTTGGGTTCCTTTCATATCAGTTCAATACGTTTTCATCTCTTTCTAAAAACAAAACATTATATCTATTCTTCAGAGATATATTTTTCACTTGCAAGTAACGTGAGAAACGCTTCAATCATAATCCATTCTGCAAGTTCTTGGCTTCTCTCTCTCTCTTCTCTCTCTCTCTCTCGCTCTATCTCTCTCCTCTCTCTCTCTCTATCTCTCTCTACTATTTCTCTCTCTCTCTTCTCTCTCTCTCTCTCTATCTCTCTCTCCTCTCTCTCTCTCTCTCTCAATTCATGAGGACAAATGAACCAAGCTTAATATGTAATTATACGGAATTGGTTTGTATAAGTATGTGGGTAGCGAAACAAAACTACATAGATTATTCAGAATTTTTCTAAACACAATGGATGAAAATGAGATTGTTCCTATTGTCCTAATTCGAAAAAGGAATGAACAAAAAACTGAATAAGAGAAAGCAGAAAGCACTTAATGATTTCCTACTGAACGATCTTTTGTCTTCGGTTAAAAATCAGTAATTATTTTGAAGTTAATTATACACAAGATTTCTAAAACTAAATTACAGCCTGCAAGTAACATACCTGTGCAGACTGGCTCTTACATTTAAAAAAAAAATCTCTGGGATACAGATGATGTCGTGTCCCCTGAGGCTAAGACCGCGAGAAATAACGAAGAAAAGTACTTTTGACAAACCAAAATCCATAGAGGAATGATTGTCATCTATTAAGAAAAAGTATGGTAAAACTGCCGGACCTGATGGCCTCATCAGGAAGGTTCTCTTTTCTTTTCTATTCTTTTTTTTTTTTTTTTTGGATTCGGTGAGACAGTTTAAAGATTTTTGTTTAATTGAATTGTTTGACTCTAAAGATTTTTGCTTAATTGAATTGTTTGACAATCTATTTGAAACTGGGATTCATCCTGAAAATTAGACAGAATCCACAGTATTACCTTTATTTAAGAAGGGGGAGATAAATGATCTAGATAATTTCAGAGGTATTTCTTGTGCAATGTATGTAGTAAACTATAGAGTTCTGTTATTGATAAAAGATTACACGAATGGACAGCTCAGAATAACATAAGAGGAGAACCACACCAAGCAGGATTCAAAAAAGATTATTCTGCCATGATCACCTGTTTAGTCTATAGCTGCAGTTCGAAAACAATATGGAAATAAGAAGAAGCTACTTGTGGCTTTCGTTGATTTCGAAAACCTTTCGATTTCAGTTTCACGGAAACTTCCATGACCTAGTTTGTTTAAATATCGAACTAAAAGTAAACCGTGTCATCGGTGTCAACAATATTTATAAGGAAGCAAAATTGGGAGCAAAATTATCAGATTTTGTAAAGTGTACGAGAGGGGTTAAGCCAGGGAATGTTTTTGTAGTTCAGTTTCATTTTCTCTCTCCATAAATGAATTGGCTTCGGAGAGTATTCAAAATGGACAGCATGGTGTTACTTTTGATCTCTTGGAGCTGTTTATCTTCCTGTTTGCTGATGACATATTTTACTGTCTACGACTGTAGATGGGCTTCAAAGGCAATCGAACAGCTTGGATTCAGCTGCTATTGAGTTAGAATTAGCAAGAAATATGAATAAGGCTAATATGTTTAAGAAATGGATTCGAATTATGTTTTTTTTAAAAAGGCCGTAAATCACATAAATCATGGGAGCTGGATATCGGAGAGTTTTGATGTTAATTGTGGTATTACACAAGGATGTCCGTTTTCTCCCTTTAGCCTTCGTTTTGGCTGCAGAACGGCTAGCTATTAAGATTAGAAATAGTGACATTGAAGGAATACAAATACAGGATGAAACAAACGCATGCATCAAAATTCAACAGATGGCTGACGACACAACCCTTTTTTTTAAAACACCAGAATGATATAACAACAGCAACAGATATCCTCAGACAATTTGCATGTTTCTCTGGTTTGAAACCAAATATACGCAAAACTGAAGTCTTGGCAATAGGTGATGTTGAAAGCGTTCTTAACATACCCTTTGAATTAGTGGACAAAACAAAAATCTTAGGAATATCCTTTGCAAAAGACAAAATGGCCAAAGAAATAGAAGACAACTGGAAAAGTAGGCTGAAAACTCTAACAGCTATGATATAAAGAATGGAGTAAGAGAGACCTTAGCATACATGGTAAACAAGTGATCATAAAGACATTTTTAACCTGTCAATTTATTTATGTTATGCAGTCGGTTGGACTGCCAAAGGAAATACTGATTAAAGTTAATACAATTTTATATAAATTTCTTTGGGAAAGGAAACACAGTAACAGAAAAGCTCTTGAAAAGATTACAAGAAAGGTCATGAAAGCAAATTATAAAGAAGGAGGGTTAAGAATGGTTGGCATGATTGAATTGCAAAATACCTTCAACCTACAGGGGATTGGACGATTTATACAACAAAAGAACTGAGACATGGTGCCTCATTCCTTTTTTGGCACTCGAAAAGAATAGCCTCAGCTGAGGAAATACTTGAAATAAACTGTTCTCCTAAAGATATACCAGGGATCTCCAGAGAACAGGGAAAGGCCGACTCTAAGCCACTTTCACCCTCCACCGAGTTTTTGGGCAAAAGTGGCCTAAAAGCAGCTTTTCCTGTGGCGGAAGAGAGAGAGAGAGAATCACCGGCAGACAGACAGAGAAGAGAGAGACAGAGAGAGACAGACAGACAGACAGAGAGGCGGGCAGACACACACACACACACACTCTTTCTCTCTCTCAATTAAATGACATAAAATCCGCACACTTCTTCTGACTAATTTCCACCTACAAACTTTGTACACGGGGCTGAAACTCGATCACTTAATTTACGGCTCGCGGCAGTTTGCACCTAGCCTGTCCTGTGTAAATGAAGCACACTCAGTTGGGTTTGCACCACATTTGGAAAAGTCTAGATTGCCATCAGATCGAGGCTGTCGACGTGGCACGACCCGGGCCGTCATTGTTTGAGCCACCACTCAAGAAGGCTGTGTGTTTCATCGGCGCTCTGTTGTGACCACTGTGTTTTAATTGTGTTATTTTAAAATGGCTAAAACGTTACTGAAGAACAGGTTTGTTATTCGAGGCCATAAGTTTTATTTTAACTGCATGTTAGAGTATTTGTTGAAAGAATTAGTTGAGTTAGTCAGTGAAGGCAAGCCAACTATTCACATGTTTGCCCGACAGCGTTCATTTCTTAAGGCGAAGGTAAACACGGCTGATTCGTGACTTGATTGATTGTTAACTACAGATTCAGTGTTTATGGGGCAAGCTGATTTGTGTATATT
>JAFLJL010010531.1:42360-57360 GCA_018398815.1 Conus ventricosus
CTAAAAGTTAAGAAAACCGCCCCCCTTTTTTTTTGCCGGGTTTTAAATTTTAATTTTAAATTTCGTTTATTTTTTTTGGGGACCCAAAGGCCTTTTTTCTCCCCCCCCGCCCCCATTTTGGGGGCGAAATTGGGGAAAAAAGGAAAAGGAAAAAAACCTTTTTCCCTTTTATTTATTTGATACCTTTTTGAAAAGAGACTTTTTTTTTTGTACCATTTTTTTTAAATTTAATTTTGCAAGCACACATCACTTTTTACTTAGTTTTGTTAACTGGGTAATTTAATGAACTTTTTCCAAAAATTATCTTGGTTTGGGGAAAGAGAACAGGAAAGGGCACTCTAAGCCATTCACCCCCCCGAGTTTTTGGAAAAAGTGGCCTAAAACCCAGCCTTTTCCGGGGCGGAAGAGAGAAAAGAGAATCCCCCGGCAGACAACAGAGAAGAGAGAACAGAAGAGAAAACAGACACAAGAGCGGGCGACACACACACACACACGCAAGGCTTTACTTTCTCTGACAAGTAAGACGTCAATAAAAAAAATAACGATTATTTACAAACAAACAATGTGCAGTTATCCTTTTTTAATACAAATTTCTAAATTTTTAGTTTCATTTTTTGTTTAATCCTAGGGTTTTTTCCTGTCTTTTTCAATAACACTTTTTCGCGCAAACATTCTCAAATGAGTCTCTGTTTTTCATTGAAATAACATAACCCTTAACTTTTCTCTAAATTTTTTTTTAAAAACTGAGTTATATTTTGCAAAAAATCCACACATTTATCCAGATGCCTTCCACTGAAGTAGTTTTGACAAAGTGTTTTTTTTTTTACTAGCCCTTTTTCTCCCGAACAGTCACTATAATAAAAAATTTTTTTTGGGCTTCCTTCAAACAGTCAAAAAACTGTTCTAAACCTACTCATTTTATTGCTAGGATTAACTAAAAAATTTTTATATCGTCCATATAAATTTCTATCAGTTTGCTTTTTTCCATTTAAGTTTTGGGGCAGAAAATAAAATTATTAAAAATTATAGCGAAAACGTTTGAATAGTCGGACAAAATTGTTTTTCCACAACCATCTCCCCACAAATAAATGAGCAATGGGGTTTTTTTTGTCATAAATTTAATGCCCCATAGTTTTTACTAAATTAATCTAAATCCAGTTATTGTTTTTTCAGCTCTCTGTAAAAAACTTTCGATAATAAACCCTTTTAAAAGGCCAAAGTGTAAAGAAAATCCAATTAGTGCGAAAATTGTTTCATTTAACTAATATTGATTTTGTTCTTTTTTGTTATGCCTAATTCCTCGCCTTTGTGAAGAATCCTAACTTTAAGACTGTCAACGCAAAGTTTTCCAGCAATTAAATTCCTTTAAAAAGGAGTCACTAACGCCCACAACCCCCCCTTTCCCTTACTTTTAAACAAAATTTAAAATATTATTGTGCCGCGTCCCCAAATTTTCATTTGCGGCATGAACTGTAATTTTTAAAAGCACTTTTAAAACCCGCTTCTCTTTGTGGGGGATGTCTTTTTTTTTCCCATACGGCTTTTTTTTCAATCTTTTTCCGACTATTGTCATCTGGCATAAGACTTACAGAAAAGGGGCCAGATTTTAATGTTTTTCTGAAACTTTTTTGACGGCAAAAAATAGAAATTTTGGCTTATGAATTCAATTTTATTCCCATTCTAAATAGGTTCTAATGCCATTTGAGGCAGGTTTTCGAATATTTTATATTATATGGCCAAATATTTCCCTCTAGATTGCGCATTGCTCTGTTAGGAAATTTTTGTTGTGCCAACCTCTTTGCGTTTAATCACCTCTTTTTTAAAAAACCCATACAAAAGGCCTATTTCCCATTCTTTCAAAGTCCGCAACCTGAAGGTCTTTTTAATTCTAAGGTTATCACTTCAGCCTTTTGAAATCCGGTTTTCTTCTGGCCCCCCGGACTTATTTTTTGTAATATTATTTTATTTCCAAAAAAATGTATTATACATTTCCGACTTTCCTGTTTTTGTTTTTGATTTTTTTAAAAAATGACCCGACCCTCCCCACAAACTAATCTTTTAAACTGTAAATTGGGAATTTTTAAAATTTCAAAAACGCAATATCGTTTTCCCCCCGAGGAAGACCCTTTTAAAAAACATTTGGGGGCCTTTCCCACATATAAGTTTTCATCATGTTTATTGTCCAAAGAACATAGAAAAAAGAATGAATGCAAGATCGAGGGGGGTTTTCTCCCTCAAAGTATTTTTGTTTGGCACAACTCTAAATTATGATTGTCATCTGCAAAGCCTAACATTTTAGCTCTTACATAAAAAAGGTAATGTGCACTTTTCTTCGGGTTTGAATTTAAATTTTTTTTTAGATTTGCATTGTTAATTTGAGAGTAATGTCGAAATTACTCATTGCTTCTTTTAGCGAAAAAAACCCCGTAATAACCATCATTTTGGTTAACCGGCTAACTACCTTCCCTTCTTTATTAACTTTAAACTGCATTATTTTTTTGGATTCAGTATATTTAACCATACGATTTGTAGAATATTTCATGAAGTAAACCATTTGGCCCCCTTTGTTATCTAGCATTTTCTAAAAACGAAGGACGGCTTGGGTTTTTATTGTTACAAACATTTTTTTAAACGAAATAAAAATGAGGGGCTTTCAAATATACTCGCAAAATATTCTGTTGGGCCGCACTACAATTTTAAAAAAAATAGCCTGATACTCTTGACATTGCTGTCCCCCGATCCTCTTTTCAAAAAAGGGGGAGTTCCTTTGAAGACATCTTAACCCCCTATTAAAAAAGGGCCATCCAAAACTGGTTTTCATCCGATGCGTTTTATCAAAACCTTTAAATTTTGCGTGTTTTGCGCATCAACTGGGGTGGATGTCGTTGCTGATCTTTAAATCACCAGACCCCTTTGGGTAGGTCATGTACAGATTTCATTTTTTTTCACCTTCAACGTATTTGACTGAATTGAAACGCCATTACCAAATGACAAACCTTTTAAACCACTCAGAAACAAAAGACATGAAGGTTTTAAAAAGGATCGTAACGTTTTTTTAATTTTAACATCAAACGGTTTTAAAAAAACGTTGGATAAAAATCATGGTCTAGCGCCCTTTTATTTTCGGGGCACGCAAAAAAAGTAAAACTATGACGGCATCCCCTTTCAAAACTTTTTTTTCCCAGGAAAAACTTTTCCACCCGGGCCCCTACACAAGAGCATAAAAACAGCATGGACAACTTTATTTAGACACTTCAAGGCCTAATAGGCGGGAATAGAGCGAATAAACGACTCATCGTACACTTTGGTTTTGCTAGGGGCGAAAGCACGGCAAGATCAAGCATAACTGACCCTTTCTACGGGCTTTGACGCGCAAAAACAATACTTAGAAAATTTTAGGGGGACGCCATTAATTTCTTTTGATTTACCTTCAAGTATTCAAAGGTACCAACAGTTTTACAAATTGCAAGATCGAAAGTAGACTTTGTGTTGGCAGGGTTTTTACATGGGGGCCCCTGCCCTCAACCCAGATGGGTATAAAAATAAACTAAAATAATGAAATTCTTATAGCAGAAATAACAAAGGGTTGGGAAAAACGACATAAATTCTAGCCATAATATTAAAAACAATAAAGAACGCCCAAGATTAAGTCATCAAATTTCCCCCAAAGCCCAAAACCCCCCAAATTTGAAGCCAGCAAAGCTTGCGGACTCTGTTCGCATGCCCAGAAAATGAAAACAGCGTTGTTTTGGATTAACGGGCATAGGTTTTACTTGGTTTTATCTACAAATAAAACCCCAAAAAATTTTAAAAAAACTAATTTCCAAAAGTGCTCGGCCAAAAACCCAACTACTTTGCTTTGCATAGACAAAAGCCAGCTAACAATACCTCCAAATTCCCTGGTAAAGAGCTAACTTTACTGGAAATTTTTTTAATAAACTCGAAAGATGCAAGTTTTTTTTTTTTACCCAGTTTATCAGGGGGGACGATGGCGGGGGGAGGCCTGAATTTGCTCTCCCCCCACCGCCTTAAACCACACCATGTACTTATTGCAAACCTAAGGCAGTTTAAAAACGTTCTAATGTGACTCCGCTCTCAAAACAGCTTTCGTATTCTTCTCTAGCGTCGGTCTTAAATTTAAATTTTTTCGATAGTTTCTCTTTTCAATTCACTTGATTTCGAAATTGGGTCTGGGTTAGTATTAGACTTCTGTCTTGCTGATCTTTTTCTTGTTCAAGATCTTTTATTTTTGGGTTTTTTTTTCTTTTTTTAAAAACCCCCAAGGGGCGTCTCAGCCTCAAAGTTTTTTTTTTTCTTTTTATATCTTTAGTTTCACCTATTTTTGCTAAATTTTTTTTTTAATTTCCCTCTAAGGTTTTTAAAAGGGGAAAAGTCAAGGGCCGAAAACTCGCATGGGGCGGTGAGTGTGTATAGTTTTAAAAATTTTTTTCTTTTTAAAAAAAGGATTCTGCTTCTATTACATTTTTTAATTCCCCTGCTGATTGTTTAATTCTTTAATTTTCCTTTTTCTTTTGGGTTTTATTTGTTGGGATTTCTTGCAGTGTGTTTTGAAGTTTAGAAAATGCCCCCGCCCTTTTTTGTCCCTAACAACCCCAAGGCGATTTTGATCTTTCACACCCAGCTTTTTCTAATTGAACCCAGGCTAAAAAACTTGATGGGTTTTTTTTATTTGTAAGCTGAACAATTTGTCCTTGTCGCTCCTCACAAACAAATATATTTTTTAATTAAAAATCTTTGGGGCTTAAATTCGGGGGGGTTCTTTGGAAAAAATTTTTGGACAATATTAACCTTCTTTCTTTTAAATTTTCATGCCGCATTGAGGCATTGACGATGCGTTCAAAGGGACATTTCACTCTTCTTCCCCGGGGTAAAAAACACATAATCTCTTCAGCTTAAATTTCCTCCAGTTTAAAAAAATTAAACTTTTTTTTTTGTTTATAAAAAAAGGCAAACGCCATGGTCGATTCTTAACCCGAAAAAGAAGAGAAAGAACCCTAGGCTAAAGGGAAAAAAGCGGAATTTTACTGTTCCAAATAATCCATCTCTATTATGCGGAAAATTCTTACTGTAAAATTTCCGCCCTAGGGGGGGGATGAAGTGATTGGCCGGGCTCTGCACTTTTAAACTTTAAAAATAAAAACTCGCTTCAAAACAGACCCAAACGGACATTTGTACAAATCGGGGGCGGGCAATCGTTAAAAAATTTCTATAAAATTTGGGGGCAAGAAATTTTTTTCTTTACACAAGCGACAATTTTTAACCTTTCTGATCTATGGCAAAACCGGGGAATAAAAAGGGCTGATTTGCGTTTCGGAAATCAAAAATGAAGAAGCACAAAAAACATAAAAATAGGCGCCGCAGTACAAAAGAGGAAAAAAATAGCGCTGTAAATTTTGGTATGGAAATCGTTTTTTCCATCCCCAAATTTTGGGTTTGTTAAAAGGCATGCGCCATACTTTCAAGACTAAAAAACAGAGCTATGAACAACTTTTAATGAATACAAACTTTTTATCAAATCAACCACCGAAGCAAAGTCAGATTTCTGACTCTCTTAGAGTTTGCGTTTAGCAACCCTGATTTAAAAGCTGAGGGGAAAAATTTTAAACCCCAAATTAAATATATTACAAAGATGTTTCTCATAAACAATCCAGAAGCAGGGCGACCAAGGGAAATTTTAGTTTTAGTATTGCATCACTTTCCTTTAAGGGTTTTTATTGCGTTAAAGAGAAAAACCCGTTAAAAAAGAAAAATTGAAAAGTTTTTTAACCCCTAAAATAACAAAAGTGCAATGTACAATTGGGGTATCCAAACCCAAATCTACGCTAGCGGGCTTAGCCCTTATAAAATTTTTTTGACGAAATAAGAAAATTGTTTGGGGGGGGAGGGTGAAAATCCAAACACAGACCTAGTGCTAAAGATTTTACATTTCACAATGTTGGGTTTGATGATTTTAACAACAAAATAGGGTTTTATGGTTGACCTAAGGTCAACAGGGGATAAGATTTTTTTGGAAGCGGGGGAAAATGAAAAAGACGTAAAAAACATTAAAATTTGTAAAGAAAAGAACCCCGATAAAACGCTAATGTACTTGTTTTTATTATATAGGCCTATTTTCAAAAAAAAAATTAGACTTGTTTAACTAAATTTTTTTTTCTTTTATAAAAAGCGTCTTTTAAAGGTTTACCCAAAATGGCCTACACCCCGGAGATCCAAGAAAGAGATACAGGCAATTCGCTTTTTAGAAACCCCTACATAAAAGCCTTCAGATTAAAAAACTACGAAAATGAACAAAAACTAAGCGGACCTTTCAAAATACAGCAAAACCAAAAACGAAGGATTCCTCGCCTTTAATCCCTTTACATAGTTAATACTGGACCCCATCAATATAACCTTGCACAGCAGGAACGAGTGTTGGTCTCTTACAACGGGCATAGGCCACCCGCGCTTTAAAACGGGGGGTTTGTCTTTAGCTCCGGCCTGTGTTTCTTAGTGTAATGGGGTGGAAAAAAAATTAAAAACTAAACTCCAAAAGCACACAGCTAGGGTTTTCAATTAAAACGGCTAAACTAGCTGTTCAAACTGACAATAAATAAAGCGCTTGTTGACTCAAAACGCGGATGAAGAATTTAATCTTTTTACAGTCTTTTTTGATGACTACAAAGACAAATTTGATCTTCAAAGAAAGGCGAGGGCAATTTTTCTCAACCCAGACGCCGGCAAAAAAAAAGGAATGCTTAAAAAAAAAGTAAAGAGACATTAAACTCTTTTTAAAAAAGCTCAATTAAAAACAACCCGAAGGGTGTTTATACTTTAGTTTATGAGTCCAACGCAAAAGACCTTTTTGATAGGTTCTGAAAAAGATTTTTTTTTTTTTAAAAAAATTTTTTTGGCTTAGAAAAGAAAACAGCAGGGCTAAATATATGAAGGACAAACAATTGTTGAAGGAATGCTCGAAGAGGTTTATCAGAGCATGAATGAATTGTTTTAAAGTTATGACCCAACAAACGTACGGCAAACGTTTTCATGCTTTTTCTCAGTTCCGGGCAAACAACAATAACCCCCCCCATTTAAAGTAATGTTAGCTGTTTTAATCGTATGTAACAAAAAATAAGAAAATCTAGAATCTGGGGTCCAACTAAACACAGCTATTTTTTCTCATAATGACTTTAACACCCGGTTGGGAAAAAAAGTTTAAAAACAGTTTACGCTGCCGCTAAAGAACCCTAAATGAGAGCTCGGGTTGGTCAGGGGGCAAAGTTTTAAGATTAGATTAAAACGGGCAATTCACCGATTGTAGGCAGGGCTTACATTCGCTAATGGGGGTTGGTTTTAAAGAGAGCGTTTTAAAAACATAAAAAAATTAGGAAAAATTTTTTCATGTGGTGCGTTCTTGCAAGGCTGCATCATGTCCGCGAACACGCAGAGGGTGACTAACTACGCAATACACCAAGATCTTAACTTTAAAAAAACCCTTTTCCTGTTAGTTGACCAAATACTTTGAAGAACAAAACAACCCAAAAACTGTTAAGTAAAACACAGGGATGAGGAAACAAAATTTGGTCCAATTAAAGTGTCCAAAAACTCCAACAATGGGGCGAACCAGCCAAAGTCAGTGGACTTACTCCAATTTTTTCCACCCACGGGGCTACCCCATCACATTGATACCACAATGACAGATTATTACCCCTACTTCAAAGCAGAACATAAACAAGAATTCTGTAAAAAGTTAACAAAATTCCAAAAAACCCTAAAGGGGCCGCGCTTGAACATTAAAAATTGAAAAAGTTCTGTAACTGTAAGACGAACAAACTACGCCCCCCCGGCCCTTCTAAAGTTAGTTTTAAGGAATGAAACGGCGCAAAAAATCCATACGAGTTTACGCAACTTCGAACACTCATTGTTCCTTTAAAGGGGCCAGCACCACAAAATTCGAAAAACAGTCTTAAGGTAATATCAGATTTTTATTTGCTTTTGTTTTTGTTGGGTGGATGGCTTTTTATTCAGACCAAATTATATAGGCCAGATGCTGAGATTTCTTCATGAACGCAGCAGAAAGTGCGTAATACTGTTTTAATAAAAAAACTTTCGAAAAATAATGCGCCGAAGCCAACAAAAAAATATGCTCAGCCACGCATTTTGGATTTGCGGTTTTTGAGCTAACGCCCAGAGTGAAAAACCCCACAGTAAGGACCATGATAAAATTAGTGGAAGTTTTAAAGGTGGCGCATAACAAAACAATCTTTAAAAAAATTTGATCCAAAGACATGGAAGCTGCCGTATTCTTTCAAACTTGCGGGGGTTTTGCTCCACCTTATAATGCAAGCAGAACCCGCGCCTTCAGGTAGCAGCATTGCCGTCATAGAAAAGTACATGTTTTCACTTTAAAATAACATGTCTTTCTACGACCTATGCAAAACCCCTGATGGGTTCTTGAGGCATGGGTATGTCCTTAAAATCCTGCCCAATAACGGAAAAATATTTTGACTCAAATCTTTTTTGAAAGGGTGTTTACCCTTAGAATCTGAAATTGGGAAAGGGTTTTACGAAGATCACTTCCGCCCAAAGGCGCGTTTTTTTCTAGCTTAAGGAAAAGGGAAACAGCGAATTTTGATTACCAGCATGCTCAAAATGCTGAGAATTGATTTTAAAAAAAGGGGTGGGGGGACTATCATGACTCCTACTTAAGGGGCCTTTTATTTTGTTGGCGGACGCTTTGAAAATTAAGGGAAACCGCATGAACAATATAGCCCGGATCCTGCGCATTAATTTTTGCACCCGGGGGATTGGGGGGGCCCTTTCTTAAAATTTTCTGGAGTACAAATTTATTATTGTCTGACCTACCAATGATTCAGATGTTGAAAAAAGGATGCGTGGAGGAATTAGTATGGCGTCGCATCTTTCTGTTTTAAAACAAACAACAAAACTTGGACGACATATCCGAGTAAAAAGGGCTAACTATCATGTATTTTTGATGCAAACAAACTGTTGGTTGGGGTATGGCGCAATCACTTCCTTTTTAACTTCAAAATTACCAGGACGAATAAAAATTTAAAAGGCCTTAAAATGTTGAACATTTTAAAAAAGCCCTTCAGCAGCGTGGTTCATTTTAGAAATTTACTTTTGAAATCCCAAAGAACTCCATGACCTGCTAATGACTATCCTTAGAGCAGAAAGTCTAAAGATGGATCCAAGAGAACCGCCTAAACTTGTGCCTAATCTTCGGGGGAAAAAAAAAAATGTTTGTCATTAAAACTTCTACAATTTTTTTAAGACACGGGTTTTAAGTTAAAAGCTGTTCATCGCTAATTGTTTTGATTTAAAAACAGTTCAGAAACCCTACATCATGAAAAACACTGATCTCAGAAATAAAACCCAATGCTTTGAAAAAGGGCTTTTTAAGCTAATGAAAACAGCTGTTTTGGAAAGACTATGGGGAATCCCCACAAACTAAAGATGTCAAATTTGGGCACCAGAGAGAATGAAACAAATTTAACTGACTTCAAAAATAATTTTCAGGTTTTAGAAGGGAAATTTCAGATCAGTTTTTGGCTAATTGAAAAAAAAGAAAGTCAAATTAGACAAAAATGTATTTTTTGGTTTAAGTTTTTGAATTATCAAAACTTTTGTGTAGGTTTCTTTATGATACTTTAACCCCGTATCCTGATCCCAAATACTTTACACGATACAGATGTTTTGTTTAGAATCCCTACTGAAGCATCTATAAAGACATGGAAATGGGAAATAGCAAAAAGGGCACGCGGGGTGGTGATACATCTGATACCCCAAAAATTTGCCTTTGCATTCAATTTCTAAAAAGAAGGGTTTTGGGAAAAGGAAGGATGAATTTTCTGGAAAAGGGGAAAGAGTTTGGGGTTAGATCGAAAAAAGACATATTTTGAGCCCGGAGAAAACATTAAGAAGCAAAGGGAATATCTCGCAGCGTTGTGAGTCAAACATACACTACAAAATTTCAAAGAAGCTTGTTTGGCAATAAGACTTTTCATCATACAACGAAAACTACGATCTAATCTACATGAGCAACACAATGTTTAACAAAGAAGTGTTTTGATAGAAAAACCAAAACGGGTTTTTTTAATCCCGGGTTTTCATATGCAATGGGGGAAGGAGGACCGCATAAAAAGGGTTTTATATTTTTTTTTTCAACTTTTATTATAAGATCAATCATGGCTTTTATCCAATTCATTTAAATCTTTTTCATTTTGCTTTACGAGTTCGAATTTTTTTATTTTTTCAAGATATTCTTTTCCCCAAATTTTGGGGGGGTTTTTTTGGGTTTAGGGGAATGGGATTAGCATGCTTGATTAATCCTCGAAAAAGTTTCCCTTAATAGCATTTCACCCATGAAATGATTCCCCTATCATTTTCATGGTCTCTTTCCTTTTTCCATTTTGTTTCGTTTGCGCTTCCTTCTGGGCCCTTTCCCTTTTAAAAAACCCCAAAAATGTTTAGTTTAAATTTTAAATTAAAACGGAACTTGTCTGGGGGATTTTCTGCATTCTTTTCCCACAAAAGATCTTTTAGGAGCCGGTTTTTTGTTTTTCAGTTTCTCGTAAATAAAAACCGGGCGGATTCATTTTTACAATTCTTTTTTATTTATTGGATCAAAATCCAAACGGATGGTTGCCCGATCGAGTGCCCCCCTTTCGCTTTCCCCCGGGAAAAAAGGTACCTTACTTTCAATCCAAACGTAATAGTTTGCCGGATGAAGACTCCCTTCAACAACATTTATTGTTTTTATTTTTATTGTTTTGATGGTTTAACCCTTTAAAAATTTTTCCCTTTTTCATTGCGCCCAAAAACTGAGGGGAGTCTTCTAACCCATTTTGTGTTGCGAGAATTGTCAACAGCTCCTTGATACGGAGGAGAAAAGTCTTTCGGCTAACTGTTTTTTAAAGTTTTCAACTAAAGCCTTGACTGTGAATCCCGGAAGCCTCTTCAAATTAGTAACTCTTGTTTTAACAAAAATTTTATTCACTTTACCCCTTTAAATTCTTTTCCCTCATCGCTTAATCATGCGAGGGTAAGTAGTGGACCCGTTTGGGATATCATTGTATAGCAACAGCAAAGCAAAGCACTCTTTTGTTTAATGGTTCAGCATCTTTTTATTTGAACATGTCAAAAGACTGTGGCGCGTACTTAAATCTTTTTCGTCCCAATCCTATCAAGGGTAAAAAATAAAGATCCCTTTGATGGGGGTCGTTTGGAGTTGTTTTCACAAAGTGCGGTCCGTATTCGTCTAGGCGTGGTAAATAAATTTGCCCGATTGTTTTTAGATAACCATTCCTTGCTGTTTGTTCACTGACTCCCCGGGGGCCCCGGCTTAGTTTTTTAAATTTCTGTGATGCCCTTTTCCAAAATCCCCTTTTGGGGGAATAATAATTTGTTTTATTTTTTTAAATCAACCAATATTTTTGTGCAAAAAAAAACAACGGCATACCAAAACAATAAACGCGATTTCTTTTCAAAACTTTGTTTTTCTATGGTTTTTAAAAATCCCTGAATTTTTTGGTGGGGCAAAAGTCTGGACCGGGTTTGCCCGTTTTCTAGATAAAATCTTTTTTGCTTGGTCAAAAATTTTTAAATGTGTAAGTGCTGCCCCTGTTCTTTTTAGGGGGTCATTAAAAACTAACTGCCAAGTCTCTGCCTTTTATAGGGTTTGTGCAGCCCGCTGTTCCTCCATACTTTGTTATGTTTTTTTTCTTTGCCGTCATCCCGAGTTTACTAAATGCGAAATTTCTTCCCTAAAACAGCGATTAACCCCAAGCGCCGCCTATCATTATTGCGATGAAGCCATTTTTTAAAAAGTATTTTTTTTCTTACTATTTTATTTTCTGGGAATTATTCCCCTTTCTTGACTAGAAAATCTTTCGTGGCAACCAAAGCCGCAAAGATAGCAATTTCTTTTGCGAACCTCAAAGCTGTTTGCCAAATCGCTGGTTTAATTCTTAAAAAGGCTTTTTCCAAGCATTGAGTATCCCCACTTAGTCCTCCATAACACAGAAAGGTATACAATTAGCAACAGTTTTTTTTGGTGCTCCTTTTTTTTAAAAAATAAAATAATTATAAATTATTAAAAAACATGAACGTGATGACCCCACAGCTACAAAGGGGGCCTAAACCTTCCTAACTTTTGAAGGGCCAAGTTGATGATCAAGTATTTCCCAAAAAAGGGGAGCTGTATTTTTTTGGCGCATGTGGAAAAAAAAAACAGTTCCTCGGAACTGAATTCGCATTTAACAGATTAACAGATGCGCCACAAACATTTTAAAATATCATAACAGGTTGAAGCGCGCGGGGGCTAAATGGGAAAAAGGGTTTTTTTGGGGAAACGGGTTTTTAGTTTGTACACAAAAAGTCCCGTAATTTTTCTCCCATTGATTTTTAACAAGACTTTCGTATGATTTAAAACGAAGATCCTTTTAAAAAGCATTAGAGTCTCTAGGGGTGGACTATACTAAATTTTGGGAAAATTTTTATCGCCATTAATCATGGGATTAATAACCTTTTAAAACCCTATAGATTTTATTTCCCCTTTAAAAAAGAAAGATCTGGAAAATCAGCAGAACCAGAAAACCCTGAATCGGGGAGAAAGTAAAAACCCAAACCCAAAAAATCAGCAAAAACGCTGAATCAGGGGGGAGCCCCTTAAAAAATCCCCGGGCGCGTTGAAGCAGGAAAAAAAATTAGCAAATGGAACGACAAAAAAAATTAAGTTACAGCATAGGAAAACAAAAACCGCCAACGCCAAACAAGTTTATTCAATGCCAGCTTTTAAAACTCCCTGTGAACAAAGGGGAACCAAGGGCTTTATGGGAAATTTAACTTAAAACTGTTGCCATTTTTTGGGGGCCCTTGCTGCTGCTGGGGGCGGTTATTACTGTTATAAAACATATAAAAAATGGGGACAGAAAAGAAAGTAAAAAAAAAAAAACTGGCCCCAAAAGCAGAAGAGCAACGCACGCCAAAAACCCCCAATAACAAACATCATTTTTTATCCATTCAAATGGAATAATTTTTAAATTTTTTAAAAAAATAATCATGGCGTATTATAAAAAGTGAAGTCAATAAATAAAACCCGAGTCATAAAAGACATTTCCATGACCGAATTGTAATCAATCGGTTGCTTTCGGATGTAAGACCTTCCTTAAAAAACTATGCAAAAAACCTGGCAAGACTATCAACGATGACACTTTTTTGAGGCTTGTGTACCTTTTTAATTAGACACTATATTTAAGATAAAAACATAGCTTTTATTTTTTTGATAATTATAAGATAACTTAATAAGAACTTTGGTTGTACTTAAAGGATGACTTTAACAAAACTTATTAAGAACTGTCAAAAACTTAATTAAAAATTAATCCAAAAACTTTTTTAAGAACTTATTTAAAAACTTGGGGGAACTTTAAATTAAAAAAATTTGAAGTAACTTAATAAAACTTTGGGGGTAAATTGAGAATGACTTAAGGGCAACTTTGAATAATTAAGTAAATTAAGAATAACTTGTTAAAAAAATTTGAAGGGCTTGAGTGTTTGCAGCGTGGGGGGGGGTGGGGGGGTGGGGGGGGGGGGGGGGGTGCAGCGTGGGGGGGGACAAAACAAACAAAAAAACACAAACAAACAACAAACACACAAAAGACAGTCCGGGGGGGGGGGGAGGGACGTCGTGCGTGGGGGGGGGTGGGAGGACGTGCGTGCGTGGGGGGGGGGGTGGGGGGACGTGCTGTGTGTGCGGCAGCCAAAAAATTTAAGCAGGAAATTTGAAGCGAAGATGAAGCCCGTAATCACAGCAATAATACAAAATCAGAAATCTTGGAAAATTCAAGGGAGTCAACCTAAACAAACCCCCCCCGCTCCCGCATTAGCGGGACTAAAAAAAGATCTCGTCAGTGGGGCTCGTGCGCTTTCTGGGGTTTAAAAGGGAGTCGCCTGATTGACCCATATTGCTTGGGGCTTTCTAGCCGTCTTACTGCGCGCGCACCTAAAGCAGGGCAAATCTAAACAAAAAAACCACCCCCCTGCTTACGGTATCTAAAAAAGACCGTCAGTGAAGAAACGGCTTGCCACGTGACCTTTGACCGCTAGGGAAAAAAAGGGAAAGAAAAAGGCTTTCCACTGTGACCTTTGACGCTCAGGGGAAGCCGGTTCTCTCTCACTTTGCGGGCTTTTAGAGGTTTGTTTGGAGTTGAATTGGGTTTTTGTGCGGAGTTCCAAATTTTAATCTCCTCACTGCTTGAAACTTAAAACAAATCCCTTTTTCATAGGAACTTTTTTGAAAAAAAGCCAACGTAGAAAACCTTTAGCTATGGATTCAAAAACGGCAATCTCTCTTAGTTTGCGAGATAGAAGGGCCTGCCCCTCTCAAAATCCAAAGCACTAACAAATTTGGGATGGATCAAAAATGCTCGTCAAATATTGTCACTTAGAAATCTCCCACTATCTTTTTTCTCCAAAAAAATATTATATAAACAAAACTAACCTGACAAAAAACCCGGTAAAAATCTTCCACTCACCCCACACCTTTAAGACAATTAAACCCGCGCTAACGACCCTGGCGCCTGTCAACCTGAAATGAATACACCCCCCCACCCCCCCCCCACCTGGCAAGCCCCTCTCTCCCCTTTTTGTTTTTTGGTCGCTGCCTGCGCTGTGTAACAAGGTCGCGCGTTTTTTTGCGGCAGCCCTTCCCGTTCACATAGTTTTTTAGGTTGTATCTCCGTCTTGTATTTTTGAAAGCATTTAATGAAATTTTGTGCAGCCACACACTACTCCTCTCCATACTGGTAATTTCTAAGGGCGGGCCCAACCCTATCTATTTTTTTGCCAAATTAAAATCGCCATTCAGTTGCATAAGGGCACCTTAAAGGCAGTGAACGGGTTTGAAAATAGAAAAGTTACACATCTTAAACACAAAACAGCTTGGGGCCCCCTAAACCTGAACTTAGTTTTAAAAATCAACAA
>JAFLJL010010531.1:62360-103684 GCA_018398815.1 Conus ventricosus
ACCAAAGCGATTTCGCTCCATCAGTCATCTCAACAGTTCAGTCAGAGAGGGAAAAACACCAAAACATGGCTTGCGAAACGTGCGCTTGTAACGCAGATAGTCGACATCACGACCGTCATCCTGGCGTGCCTTTATTTGACCTCTGGATCTATTTGCTGGACCCATAAAGAGAGCCGGAATAGCTCAGTTGGTAGAGCGCCGGACTCGTGATCCTGGGGTTGCGGGTTCGAATTTCGGTACAGGGGGATTTTTCCCTCGGGAAATTAACCTTGGTTCTGACTCCATTCCCCATACAGTCCTTCGAATGAGACTATAAACCGAGGTTCCGTGTGTGAACGCACGCACAACATCTTGCACACAACGTAAAATCCCATCACAACGTTCGGAAGAGAAGGCCAGTTTGGCCGTTGGTATGGATGACACGTTACATATAGCATGCACCCTGCGTGAGAAATGGAAAGAATGAAGAAAAATAAGGAAATTGAGCGAACGATATTGACCGGATGACACGGGAAACGACTGAATGATGCGCCGGCAGGCAGCTCTTTAGTCGGCACTACCCAGGTAGGCAGTCCGTTGTGTAAACGAGTGTTTATTATATTATGTGTAAAGCGCTTAGAGCCCTGATCTTTAGAGAATAGGCGCTATAAAAACAAATTAACATTATTATCATTACAAACTGAGAGAAGGTATAACAGTTTGCAATGGAACATCAGGCGTCATCTTCAGCTGATTCCCCCCCCCCCCCCCCCCCCTCCCTACGGAGCAGGTTTATATTATTGTTAGGCCTTGAGCGTCTGGAAGTCGGCGCTGTAGAAATGGTCGCTATTATTAGGGTTTCACAGTGTAAACGGTGATCAAGGAAAAAACGGGGGCTTTCTTTTCTTGCTCTGAGAAACTGCGTGGTATCTGGAAGCATGTGCTCGTTGTGTGCGTCTTGGCTGTCGGAAGTTCTTCACACAATCTCTCTCTCTCTCTCCCCTCTCTCTCTCTGCTCCTCTCTCTTTCTCCTCTCTCTCTCTCCTCTCTCTCTCTCCTCTCTCTCTCTCTTTCTCATCTTGTCATACATCATCCCAATGGTATTTATTTTCTTTTTCAAGCCATTCCCCTTCCAGACTCTTTTTCACTCTCTTCTCTTCGTCTGAATTTAAAGTTCTCTTTCTTGACAGTGGCACTGAATGAAAACACAAATAAACAAAGAACAACAACAACAGCAACAACAGCAACAACAACAACAAACAACAACAACAACACACACACACACACACACACACACACACACACACACACACACACACACACACACACACACACGCACACACACACCCCCGCACACGCAAACACTCATCACTAGTGAACAGTGGGGGGGGGGGGAAGAGAATTTTTTTTATATGAAAAAAGGGGAACTAAAAAGAAAAAAGAAAATGATCAGGATTTTCAATACGAAAAAAAAGGGAAGAAGACAGGAAGGGGGAGGGGAAGGAGGGGGATGAAATAAGGGGAATAAACGATCTTGATTATGAAGAGGGAAAAGAGGGGAAGAAGGAAGGAAAAAGGACGGAAGAAAAGGAGTAGAATAAGAAAGAAAGAAGAAAAGCAAGAAAAAAAAATACAGAAACTTTCGAAGAAGAAGACTAGGAAGATTACGAAGAAGAAGAAGACTACGAAGAAGAAGACTACGAAGAAGGACTACGAAAAACTACAAAGAAGACGAAGAAGACGAAGAAAGGGCTACGAAGAAGAAGAAGACTACGAAGAAGAAGAAGACTACGAAGAAGAAGAAGAAAAGACTACGAAGAAGAAGAAGACTACGAAGAAAAGAAGACCACGAAGAAGAAAAAGACCACAAAGAAGAATACTACTACGAAGAAGAAGACTACGAAGAAGAAGAAGACCACGAAGAAGAAGAAGAAGACTACGAAGAAGAAAGAAGAAGACTACGAAGAAGAGAAGACTACGAAGAAGACTACGAAGAAGTAGACTACGAAGAAGAAGACCACAAGAAGAAGACTACGAAGAAGACGACGACGAAGAAGAAAACGAAGAGGAAGACTACAAAAAGAAGGCTACGAAGAAGACTACGAAGAAGACTACGAAGAAGACGATAAGAAGAAAAAAAGAAAAAAAGAAAAAGAAAGAAGAAGAAGAAGAAGAAGAAAAAAGAAGAAGAAGAAGAAAGACTACGACGAAGACTTTCGAAGGCGAAGAAGACTACAAAGGCGAAGAAGACTACGAAGAAGACTACGAAGAAGACTACGAAGAAGAAGACTACGAAGAAGACTACGAAGAAGACACGAAGAGGAAGAAGAAGAAGAAGAAAGAAGAAGGAAAAAAAGAAGAAGAAGAGGAGGACTACGAAGAAGAAGACTACGAAGAAGAAGACTACGAAGAAGAAGACTACGAAGAAGAAGAAGAAGAAAAGAAGAAGAAGAAGAAGAAGAAGAAGAAGAAGAAGAAGAAGAAGAAACGAAACGAAGACTACGTCGAAGATTACGAAGAAGAAGACGACTACGAAGAAGACTACGAAGAAGAAGAAGCAAAGAAGACTACGAAAACATAAATACCCTTATTCATATTTTCTTGCAATTCTAACACAATAGCAGCTGAATCCAAGCTGTTCGATTGCCTTTGAAGCCTAAACATCACAGTCGATAGACAGTAAAATATGTCCATCAGCAAACAGAAAGAAAAACAGCTCCAAGAGATCAAAAGTAACACCATGTGCGTCCATTTGAATACTCTCTCCGAAGCCAATTCAATTTATGGAGAGAGAAAATGAAACTGAACTACAAAAAACTTCCCTGGCTTAACCCCTCTAGTAACACTTACAAAATCTGATAATTTTGCTTCCCAATTTGCTTCCTTATAAATATTGTTGACTCGAATGACACGGTTTACTTTAAGTTCGATATTTAAACAAACTAGGTCATGGACGTTCCGTGAAACTGAATCGAAAAGGTTTTCGAAATCAACGAAAGCCACAAGTATCTTCTTCTTATTTCCATATTGTTTTTCGAACTAGCAGCAAATAGACTAAACAGGTGATCAATGGCAGAAAAATCTTTTTTGAATCCTGCTTGGTGTGGTTCTCCCTCTTATGTTATTCTGAGCTGTCCATTCGTGTAATCTTTTATCAATAACAGAACTCTATAGTTTTAACTACATACATTGCACAAAGAAACACCTCTGAAATTATCTAGATCATTATCTCCCCCTTCTTAAATAAAGGTAATAACTGTGGATTCTGTCTAATTTTCAGGATGAATCCCAATTTTCAAATAGATTGTCAAACAATTTCAATTAAGGCAAAAATCTTTAGAGTCAAACAATCTATTAACAAAAATCTTTAAAACTGTCCTCACCGGAATCCAAAAAAAAAAAAAAAAAAGAATAGAAAAGAAAAAGAGAACCTATCCTGATGAGGCCATCAGTCGGCAGTTTTACAAACTTTTTCTTAATAGATACAATCATTCCTCTATGGATTTTTGTTTGTCAAAAGTACTTTCTTTCTTTCGATATTTCTCGCGGTCTTAGCCTCAGGGGGACACGACAACATCTGTAACCCAGAGATTTTTTTTTTAAAATGTAAAGAGCCAGTCTGCACAGGTATGTTACATGCAGGCTGTAATTTAGTTTTAGAAATCGTGTGTATAATTACATCAAAATACTTTACTGATTTTTAACAATCGAAGACAAAAGATCCGTTTCAGTAGGAAATCATTAAGTGCTTTCAGCTTTCTCTTATTCAGTTTTTTGTTCATTCCTTTTTTCGAATTAGGACAAATAGTAACAATCTCATTTCCATCCATTGTGTTTAGAAAAAATCTGAATAATCTATGTAGTGGGTTTTGTTTCGCTACCCAGCATTCTTATCAAACGCAATCCGTATAATTACTGTATTAGCTGGTTCATTGTCTCATAATTGAGAAGAGAGAAGGAGAGAGAGAGAGAGAAGGGAGAGAGAGAGAAAGAGAGGAGAGAGAGAGAGAGAGAGAGAGATGAGAAGAGAGGAGATAGAGAGAGAGAGAGAAGAGAGAGAGAGAGAGAGAGAGAGAGAGAGAGAGAGAGAGGAAGCCAACGCACTTCAGAATATTATATGATTTGAAGCGTTTCCACGTTTACTTGAGTGAAAAAGATATCTCTGAAAGATTGATATAATGTTTTTTTTAAAAGATGAAAACGTATTGAACTGAGATAAAGGAACCCAAATAAAACACACATGCTGCAACCGTATTGTGTTTCGATCATGCCTATCAGTTTCACGAACCAGTATCCGCTTGTGTGTGTGTGTGTGCGTGTGTGTGTGTGTGTGTGTGTGTTGTGTGGGTGTGTGTGTGTGTGTGTGTGTGTGGTGTAGTGTGTGGTGTGTGTGTGTGTGTGTGTGTGTGTGTATTTGTGTGTGTGTGTGCGTGCTGTGTGTGTGCGTGTGTGCGTGTTGTGCCGTGTGCGTGTGTGCGCGGTGTGGTGTGGCGTGTGTGCGTGCGTGTGTGTGTGTGTGGGGTGTGTTGTGTGTGTGGTGTGTGGTGTGTGTGTGTGTGTGTGCGTGTGTGTGTGTGTGTGTGTGTGTGCGTTCGTGCGTCCCCCGCGCGCGCGCAGCGAGCGTGTGTGTGTGTGTGTGTGTGTGTGTGTGTGGTGTTGTGGTGTGTGTGTGGTTTTGTGTGTGTGTTGTGTGTGTGCGTGTGTGCGCGTGAGTGTGTGATCGTGCGTGCGTGCGTGCGTGCTGCGTGCGTGCGTGTGGTGTGTGTGTTCTGTCAGCAAGATTCCGCAAAAATTACTAAATCCATTTGAACCAAACTTCGTCCACACAGAGCTTGAATATACATAGAAATAAACTCCTTAAAGTATGTGCAGATCGGCTTGCGGATCCGGATCAGTAGCGTATGCAGGATCGTTCAGCAAGATTCTGAGAATTTTGTGAGACGCAAAAAGCAATTTCTGAACATAGTAAAACTACACAACCGATTGTAAGCAAATTCGTGAAGATGATAGAAAGCAGCCAAGGATGGAAACCTCAAAATTGAGGGAAGTTCGGAGTGGCGGATCTGGATAGATGAAACTTCGATGCACAACATTACTGGTATGATGAGAACAAATGTTCCACTGTACATAAACACTGAGAAGTTCGTATTTTGCATATCATCGTAACAGAAACAGATCGGAAAGTAACTCCCAACTCCCTATGTGAACTATTACTTCACTTGGAGGGAATATTTTTTTTTTTTTTTTTTTTTTTTTTTTTTGTGGTGGTGATGTGAGTGGTATTTAACTTATAAACTGACTCGAACAGTCCGATCAAGGATTCGGTGGAACTCGCTGAGGTCCTGCGCATCATCTCATTGCTCCCTTCTAGTCACTGCAGTTTGGGAATGACCACGAAACAAGCCATCGATGATCACCAGAAGGGCGTGAAACGCTACAGATACAGACTGCAACGCTTCGAAGATTCAAAACAACGTGTCCCCTGAACTGTTCTAAAATGTCCTCCGAATGCCAACACGCGACTCCATGTCGTGCATTCTGTGCACCTGGCCGCCGATCTCCAGCAGGATTTGACTTACAAGCTTTTTTTTTTCCCCCCCCCTCTTCCTTTGATATCATCTCTGCTCCTGCGCCCTGTGTCCCCGATTTGCTCACATCACACAACCATCTTCTCCTCAGCTCCGCTCCTTCCACTGTCATACTCCCGGTGTCCTGCGATAGCCCCCAGGAAGATGAAGACACACACGGTGAGAAAGGTCTCCTCACTGTCCTAGCCCCAAGCAGGTGGAACGAACTAACCTCAGTCTCTTACAGCACTCAGAGCCTCGTACTGAATTCAAGACTGGCTTGAAACACGTCTGTAATAAATGATGTAAAGCAATGCTCTGATGCTTATATGTAGAGTAGGTAAAGGTAAAAAAAAATACGAACTGTGGTGAATTATGCGAATGCCACAGTATGTATGAGGTATGGGCCTAAGAATGATTGCCCTTGAAAGTATGTAACAGACGCTGGTCGGAATTCTGCAGGGAAGGTGATCTGTATCACAGTTCACGTTCACGAGAGTGGACTCCGCCGTTTTCATGGTAGCAAATAAACAATGCCGCTGGTGGAACACGACAAAAGCGATTTCGCTCCATCAGTACATCTCAACAGTTCAGTCAGAGAGGGAAAAACACCAAAACATGGCTTGCGAAACGGTGCGCTGTAACGCAGATATTCGACAATCACGACCGTCATCTGGCGTGCCTTTATTAGACCTCTGGATCATTTGCTGGACCCATAAAGAGAGCCGGAATAGCTCATTAGGTAGAGCGTCCGGGACTCGTGATCCTGGGGTTGCGGGTTCGAATTTCGGTACAGGGGGATTTTTTCCCTCGAATTAAACCTTGGTTCTGACTCCATTCCCCATACAGTCCTTCGAATAGACTATAAACCGAGGTTTCCGTGTGTGAACGCACGCAACAACATCTTGCAGCACAACGTAAAATCCCAACACAACGTTCGGAAGAAGAAGGCCAGTTTGGCCGTTGGTTGGATGACACGTACAATATAGCATGCACCCTTGCGTGAGAAATGAAAGACTGAAAGAAAAAAAAGGAAATTGAGCGAACGAATTGACCGGATGACACGGGAGAACGACGAATGAAATGCGCCGTCAGGCAGAGCTCTTTAGTCGGCACAACTCAGGTAGGCATTCCGTGTGTAAACGCGTGTTTATTAATATTATGTGAAAAGGCGCTTAGGCCCTGATCTTTAGAGAATAGGCGCTATAAAAAAACAAATTAACATTAATATCATTACAAACCGAGAGAAGGTATAACAGTTTGCAATGGAACATCAGGCGTCCATCTTCAGCTTATTCCACCCCCCCCCCCCCCCTCCCTACGGAGCAGGTTTATATTAATTGTTAGGCCTTGAGCGTCTGGAAGTCCGGCGCTGTAGAAATGGTCGCTATTATTAGATTCACAAGTGTAAACGGTGATCAAGGGAAAAAACGGGGGCTTTCTTTCTTGTCTGAGAAACTGCGTGGTACTGGAAGCATGTGCTCGTGTGTCGTCTAGGCTGTCCGGAAGTTCTTCACACAATCTCTCTCTCTCTCTCTCTCTCTCTCTCTCTCCTCTCTCTTTCTCCTCTCCTCTCTCTCAACCTCTCTCTCTCATCACTCTCTCTCACCTCTTTCCTCATCTTGTCATACATCATCCCAATGGGTATTTATTTTCTTTTCCAAGCCATTATCCCCTTCCAGACTCTTTCTCATCTCTCTCTTCGTCTAATTTAAAGTTCTCTTTTCTTGAACAGTGGCACCAAAGAAAACACCAATAAACAAAGAACATCAACAACACAACAACAGCAACAACAACAACAACAACAACAACAACAACACACACACACAACAACACACACACACACACACACACACACACACACACACACACACACAACACGCACACACACACGCACGACGCACTACGCACACACTCACTCACTAGTGAACAGTGGGGGAGGGGATGGAGAGAATTATTTTTTTATATGAAGAAAGGGAACATAAAAAGTAAAGAAAATGATCAGGATTTTCCATACGAATAAGAAGGAAGAAGACAGAAGGGGAAGGGGAGAGGAGGGGGATAGAAATAAGGGGAATAAACATCTTGATATGAAGAGGAAAAGGAGGAAGACGGAAGGAAAAAGGACGGAAGAAAAGGAGTAGAATATGAAAGAAAGAAGAAAAGCAAGAAAAAAAATAACAGAAGACTACGAAGAAGAAGACTAGGAAGATTACGAAGAAGAAGAAGACTACGAAGAAGAAGACTTATACGAAGAAGGACTACGAAAGACTACAAAGAAGAAAACGAAAAGACGAAGAAGAAGACAACGAAGAAGAAGAAGACTAACGAAGAAGAAGAAGACTACGAAGAAGAATAAAGAATAAGACTACGAAGAAGAAGAAGACTACGAGAAGAAAAGACCACGAAGAAGAAAGACCACAAAGAAGAATACTACTACTGAAGAAGATGACTACGAAGAAGAAGAAGACCAAGAAGAAGAATGAAGAAGACTATGAAGAAGAAAGAAGAAGACTACGAAGAAACGAAGACTACGAAGAAGACTACGAAGAAGTAACTACGAAGAAGAAGACCACGAAGAAGAAGACTAACGAAGAAGACGACCGACGAAGAAGAAAACGAAGAGGAAGACTAAAAAAAGAAGGCTACGAAGAAGACTACGAAGTAAGACTACGAAAAGACGAAGAAAGAAGAAAAGAAGAAAAGAAGAAGAAGAAGAGAAGAAGAAGAAGAAGAAGAAGAAGAAGAAGTAAGAAGAAGAAGAACTACGATACGAAGACTTACGAAGGCGAAGAAGACTACAAAGGCAAGAAGACTAGCGAAGAAGACTACGAATAAGACTACGAAGAAGAAGACTACAAGAAAGACTAACGTAGAAGACTACGAAGAGGAAGAAGAAAAGAAGAAGAAGAAGGAAGAAGAATGAAGAAGAGGAGACTACGAAAAGAAGACTACGAAGAAGAAGACTACGAAGAATAAGACACCGAAGAAGAAGAAGAAGAAGAGGAAGAAGAAGAAGAAGAAGAAGAAGAAGAAGAAGAAGAAGAAGACTACGACGAAGACTCACGTCGAAGATTACGAAGAAGAAGACGACTACGAAGAAGACTACGAAGAAGAACAGAAGACAAACGAAGACCTACGAAAGACTACGAAGAAGAAGAAGAATAAGAAGAAGAAAGAAGAAGAAGAAGAAGAATAAAGAAAAAGAAGAAGAAGAAGAAGAAGAAGAAGAAGAGAAGAAGAAGAAGAAGAAGAAGAAGAAGAAGCAACAACAACAACAACAACAACAACAACAAAAACAACAACAAGAAGACTAAAAGGCGAAGACGAAGAAGAAGAAGAAGAAGAAGAAGAAGAAGAAAAAGAAGAAGAAGAAGAAGAATAAGAAGAAGAAGAAGAAGAGAAGAAGGAGGAGGAGAGCAGAGGAAGGAAGGAAGGAGAGGAAGAGGAGGAGGAGGGAGGAGGAGGGAGGAGGAAGAAGGACGAAGACGAAGAAGAAGAAGAAAGCAAGAAGAAGAGAAGGAGAAAAGAAGGTGAAGAAAAATAAGGAGGAGGAGTTGAAAGGAAGAGAAGGAGAGGAGGAAGATGAGGAGAAAGGAGAAGAAGCAGAGGAGAAGGTTGAAGAGAGTAGTAGTAGTATATAAGTAGTAGTAGTATAGAGTAGTAGTAGTAGTAGTAGTAGTAGCAGAGCAGCAGCAGCAGAAAGAAGACGAAGAAGAAGAAGGAAAGAAGAAGAAGAAGAAGAAAGAAGAAGAAGAAGAAGAAGATAAGAAAAGAAAAAGAAGACTACGAGACGAAGAAGAAGAAGAAGAAGACTATCCGAAGAAAGACTACGTGTAGAAGAAACTACGAAGAAGACTACAAAGAAGAAGACTACGAAGAAGACTAACGAAGAAGAAGAAGACTAACGAAGAAGAGACTACGAATAAGACTACAAAAGAAGATCTACGAAGAAGAAGAAGAAGAGAATAAGAAGAAGAAGAAGCAAAGAAGAAGAATAAGAAGAAAAGAAGAAGAAGAAGACGACGAAACTACGTCGAAGACTACGAAGAAGAAGACTAACTACGAAGAAGACCTAACGAAGAAAGAAGAAGACTAAAACGAAGAAGAAGAAGACTACGAAGAAGAAGAAGACTACGAAGAAGAAGAAGAAGAAAGAAGAAGAGAAGAAGAAGAAGAAGAAGAAGAAGAAAGAAGAAAAGGCGAAAGACGAAGAAGAAGAAGAAGAAAATAAGAAGAAGAAGTAGAAGGATGAGGAGGAGGAGGAGGAGGAGGTAGGAGGAGAGGAGGAGGAGGAGGAGGAGGAGGAGGAGGATGAGGAGGAGGAGACTTACAAGAAGACAAACGAAAAACTACGAAGAAGAAGAAGATGAAAAAGAAGAAGAAGAAGAAGAAGACTACGAAGATGAAAGAGAAGAAAAGAAGAAGAAGAAGAAGAAGAAGAAGAAGAAGAAGGAAGAAGAAGAAGAAGAAGAAGAAGACTACAAAAGACTACGAAGAAGATGAAAAGAAGAAGAAGAAGAAGAAGAAGCAGAAGAAGAAGAAGAAAACAAAGAAGAAAAGAAAAATGAAGGAGGAGGAGGTGGAGAGGGATGAGAGAAGGAGAGGAGGAAGATGCGGAGATGGAGAAGAAGGCAGAGGAGAAGGAGAAAGAGTATAGTAGTAGTATTAGCAGTACAGCAGCAGCAGCAGCAGCACAGCATTAGTAGTAGTAGTATAAGTAGTAGTAAGTAGTAGTAGTTGTTGTAGTAGTATGTAGTAGTAGTAGTAGAAGAAGAAGAAGAAGAAGAAGAAGAAAAGAAGAAGAAAAGAAGCAAGAAGAAGAAGAAGAAAGAAGAAGAAGAAGAAGTCGAAGAAGAAGAAGAAGAAGAAAAGAAAGAAGAAGATGAAAGAAGAAGAATGAATGAATGAATGAATGAAGAATGAATGAATGAATGAATGAATGAATGAATCTTTCATGGGTGAGAATTAGGCTCATTGAAGGCCTTTTTTTACAATTCTGCCCCAACAATAACTACAATTTAAAAAAGTAGGTAACATCGAATTACAAAATAACAATCAATATAACGATTTCCATGCTTAAAATATCTCTCTCTCTCTGTCTCACTCTCTCTCTCTGTCGTTCTCTCTCTCTCCACTCCCGTCCTCCACCCCCCCCCCCCTCTTCTCTCTCTCCTCTCACACACACAACACACACACACACACACACACACACACACACACACACACACACACACACACACACACTACCTAATCAACAGCATCGTTTTAATCACATTACACTTTTTTTTCCTCCGTACGTATGTACAGTCAGGCTAATGTCTACGCATAGTCAGTCATGAGTATCAAAAAGAAGTAACTTTACTTCATTTTTTGAAAGCTTATAATTGGGAAATATTTCTGTTTTGCTGGAAAGTTGTTCATTCTTTACCCAGCCCCACAGAAGGAGAAACCTTGTTTTGAATAAATCAAATTAAGCTTTTAGGAATAAAGAATCTGAGCGAATCATGTTGGTGAATGTAAATGTACTTATGATTTTAAAATAATCTGGGGCATAGCGTCATGGAACAATTTTGTGCTTAAGAATCATAGTGTTGAAATGTTATACATGAGTGAAGAGCAGTATTCTATTTGTACCTAAATACATCACGCATAGAAGGATCGGATTGCTTCTAACAGCTGATCATCTTAATGGCTCGTTTTTTGCAATGAACAAAGTGGTTTTAAAGAAGATGGGCGGCACATTTACCCCAAGATTATAGAGCAAGTAGTCCTACTCGACCTGAACAAAAAGCAAATATTACCTTTTTTTGTAATGTTCGTTGAGAAAAGTGGGTTTTAATCTGTGACAGCTGGAACACACTAACAACGAGACTTGTTTGATTAGGTTATGGATCTGAATCGTGCCAGTAAAGATTTTCATCAAACGATGATCGAAGCCTATAATTTGGTGCATGCACTTGTTTTATTGTTTTATAATCTTTGTACATTATTTTTAAATTTTGCTTTTTTTTTTATGACTTGTCTTTTTTTTGACGTGCAACTTATTAACATAGCTTCGGTTTATATGAGATGAACAAGCATGTCATTTGGAAATCACACCAGTCTTCCACTGATTTCATGCTTTCATAAATGATAATTAATTTCATCGATGCTATGACTATATTATTGTAAAGATGTATCATCAGCGAACAAATCACACACTGCAATTATGAATTGAATAAAGGAGATCCATTTGGGAGAACAACAGGGGACCTAAGATTGATCCTGTGGCACGCCTCTTGCAACAGTCTCTTAGAAAAATTAACACCTCGTGAAAAAACAGATGCGTACGGTTCAACAAATAAAGATCTAAAAAAATGATTCCGTATTGTTGTCGACGCCGAAAACATTAAGCTTTTTTTAGCATATATTTTGTGATTAATTAAATCAAAAGCCTTTGTTAAATCAATAAACACTACAAACCCTAACTGCTTCCTGTTGTTGATATCTTTAGCCACAAATTTGTGATCGACACAAAGCCGTTTCACATGAATGTTAGTTTCCCCTAAATCCTGACTGATTGATATACAACAGTTTATGTATCTCAATAAAAGATGATAGATGGTGATGGATATGACGTTCTAAATGGTTTTGAGACGGACGATACAGCGAAATTGGTCTGTAGTGATTTAGATCATCTAATTACCTTTATTGTGCAGAGGGATAATTTTTGCATGTTTAAATGCATCTGAAAGAATGTTTAGATAAACAATAGATTAAAGAGGTATGTAAGAGAAATCTACATATATGTACAATAAGTTTTAATATCTTGGGACTAATTCCATCCAAAGCTGTATGAGAACATATATTTTTTCAAAGTTGATAGATATAAAACACTTCAATTAACAGATATAGGGGAATAGAAAACTTGCGTGTAATTTTTTTTGCATCACAAAATTTCGTAAATTCGCAGTATAAAAATGCTAGTTTTATCTTTTCCCATGTTAGCTTTGTTACCAGATATTGGCAAAATGATCATTTAGTGTTTCTACTGGAATGAACATTCCTGTCTTGAAGACACGGTCCCGTAAGTTTATTAATAGCTTTCCAAATTAGAGACTATAGACTTCCTTGTTTTTATTTTGGACCAACTTTTCTCTGAAAGAATCACATTTAGACTTTCTAATCATGTACTTCACAATGTTGCGTTTTCCTCTTATACTCTTGTCTGAGCTTATCTACACGTTTTAAATCATCCCTCTCGTCCAAGGCATTCAAATATCCTGAGTGAGCCAGAACAGGCAGATATCTGATTACTCGCCTCTGTAATCAAATGGGATGTGTTTTGTCGACAATATTCAGAAAGGTTCTCGTCCAAAGGCAAGGCAATCAACCTGGATCGGTGTCACTCTAGATGTTTGCAAAAAGGCAGGAAATGAGATCAAGATTGAAAAGCGTGTAAAGTTGAAGTATTGAATGAACGAAAATGTGATTAAACCCAAATGACTTGCCTTTGGAACATTAAAACCCTTACTGGTTGCCAAGTTTACGCAAACAGCATTGTTGGTCACTTGCACCAGTAAGGAGGGTACGTTACACATATTTCTGCAAGTGCAGCAATGCTCGACGATTATAGTTTCAATACGGTATTTAGATTTGAAGTAACCGGGGGGCCCATCTATCGGTAAAGAAAGGCACTGATGAAGATTATATGAATTAGCAAGTTGGACCATTGGGGAACAAGACAGATACAGATCAATATTGAAAACCTCCATAATAGTATTTTCTGTTTTCAAAAGCCAATACAGTGTCCATCATCTCACAAAAATCGTTATGAAACCAGCTAGACTTACTTATTAGGATGTCTGTAACCCAAATATCCGACAAGAATTGACGCTAATGTCTTACTTTTCGACTGAATTTCCCAAGCCAGGACGTTATTTCAATATTTTTTTATGACAAAGATCATTTACGAATTGGAGGATTATGGGAACATCTTTTTGGACGTAGACCAGCAATACCTGTTCAAGAATATTTTCAGGATTCTCCGGACTATTGAGTATCCAGGAATGGATATTGAATTGTCACCAACGCGGCATGTTTGTCCATGCCTCGAGAAAATCCAAAGACATGAAAGGTTTAGGATTAATAAGAATGATTTTTGATACGTCAGACATATTGTTTATGAATGAACAAATATTTAGGTGACCTATGCGCAGACCGAAGTGACGTGCCAGTCTGATACATTTCAACATTGGTTGACATTATGAAAGGAGGAAGCAGCGCTACCTGGAGGTGTACAGAATTACACGTGACATGAGAGGATAACGGAAATGATCATTCAGAATAATTAAAGTTCAACTAAGTGCATTTGGTCATCTCATGGCTCACAATAGATACTCAAGTTATAGTAAGGTCGCGTGATGAATTGCTAATGAGTGGAATAACATGCAATCCGAACCTCCTAACTAATAAGAGAATTAAATTTGGGGGTGGGGCTTCAGAGGGGGAAAGCAGTCTGCTGAGTAAAATAGATGCAGGCTGAAAAGGGAGTTGATGTCCGGGGAAATAGTCAACATTCATATATTGGTGCCAAGACTTTGAGTCACAGAACTGTTTTTTACTTGTCTAAATTGTGACTGTCGTTTCTTCTGTTTTGATGACCGCGAGTAGATGTTGTACGCGCCGCCCACACGGTGTGAGGGGACTTCTGGTTGAAACACACGGTGAGCGGCGTCAACAGGATGTCATGGTGAGCGGCCAGCTTGGACGGTAGTCAATGGCGAGGGGCTCCTGCATGGTGATCACTGTGAGCGGCCGCCGGGTGCACCGTATCACAATGAGCGCGCCTGCATGTAGTTACGGTGAGTCGGCGCCTGCAGGGTAAAAGTTACGGTGAGCGGGCGCCTGCAAGGGTAGTTACGGAGAGCGGCTGCCTGCAGGGTAAAAGTTACGGTGAGCGGCGCCTGCAGGGTAGTTTTACGGTGAGCGGCGCCTGCAAGGTAGTTACGGTGAGCGGCGCCTGCAGGAGGTAGTTACAGTGAGCTGGCTCCTGCAGGTAAAAGTTACGGGTGAGCGGCGCCTGCATGGTAGTTACGGTAGCGAGCGCTGCAGGTTAAAAGTTACGGTGACGGCGCCTGCGGGTAGTTAACGTTGAGCGGCTGCTGCTCGGTAGTTACGGAGAGCGGCGCCTCAGTGGTAGTTACGGTGTGAGGAGGCTGCACGGTAGTCATGATAAGCGGAGGCTGTAGGGTAGTCCCATGGTGAGTGGCGGCTGCAGGGTAGTTATGACTATCGGAGGTTGCAGGTAATTCAGGATGAGGGGCGGAGCATGAAAGTCCAAATGAGGGGCGAATGCATGATAGTCAGTAATGAGGGCCAAATGCATAGTAATCATGGTGAATTGCGGATGCAGGATGATCAGGGTGAGCGGCGGTTTAGTGGAGGGTCATGACCGGGTACGTTGATGGATTTCACTGTAAGACAAACGGTTTGTGGGAATGAGCGAGATGGAAGGATGGTAACAGACAGAGTTTTGAGTGACGATACGCTCCATAGTGATACTGGAAAGGTGGAAAGAAGTTGTGTTGTAATTGTCAAGCTGAACATTTCTGTGATTTTCAGATGATGATGACTTTCCAGAGCTTGCTGTGCTTTGGGAAGAGAGCTCTCTAATGAATGCTTTATATCAGCAGCTGGTTTTGAGGTCCAGAACCAATTGTGCAGTTTCCGGTTTTGTTGAAGTGAATATGGTCCATGATAGGTTTGCGTTTTGAGGGGGGTCTTAATGATGGAAATGATCAATGAAAGGGTTTCACGCGTTTGCACACAGCAGAACAGAAGAAGGAAAGAAGAAGAAGAAGAAGAAGAAGAAGAAGAAGAAGAAGAAGAAGAAGACAGCTGATGAAAAAACCGAAAGGAAAAGAAGCTAAAAGAACGGCTTCTTCCAGAAATGTCAGAGGGTCCCTTGAATATGCGTTTCCTTTCATTTCTGTGAACACCCCTGTTCTGTTGTGCTGTTTGCGTCCTTTGCTTCTTGAACACAAACAACACACACACACACACAACACACACTACACACTCACACACACATACACACACACACATCACACACACCACACACAGGCGCCGCGCAGCGCGCGCAGAAAAGCGCACATACCCCTGCACCCAACACGTCGCGCACATATTTAAAAAAAAAAAGCGCACTTGATTCCTTGTTTTTGAAAGTTTTTTGACAGAAATATCAACAGCGGGACAACCCTCGGAGAGAGAGAGAGAGAGAGAGAAGAGAGAGAGAGAGAGAATGTGTTATTGAGGGTAAAATGGATAAGCACGTAGCTTTCTTCCACGTCATGCTCGAGGGGGCAAGGGGGAAATGCAAATAAAGAAAGAAATAGTGTGCGCAAACAACTTGCGCAGCACGCCGCGTTTGTGTGTGTTGTGTGTGTGTGTGTGGTGTAGTTGTTGTGATTGTGTGTGCGCGCGGGCGTGGCGAGTGGGGCGTTGTCGAGAGTGTGTTGTGTGCTTTGTGTGGTGCATATATATATATATATATATATATATAGAGAGAGAGATGCAACGCTAGCAGAGAGAGAGAGAGAGAGAGAGAAGAGCGAAGAGAGATACAGAATCATTTTAAAAATGCCCTAAACAATATTTTTTTAAGTGCTCAACCCCTTGGTGAGCAAACACAATTAAAAGCAAGTTAAAAGAGAATCTTAAACTATCTACAAATTATGTTATCGGAGCGTGTTGGCGCTATGTCATCAGAATGGTTTTTGTATTGCCCGACCGCCGATGTTATAAGCGTGTGGGCTCCACGCTTGCGGTTTGTTTGCACGTGCGGTTGGCTGCACGTGTTTTTTTTGGGGGCATTCAGGTTTTTGTTTTGGGTGTGTTCACTATAACAACGATTTTCCATTTAATGCCTGCAGTTGTTTACTATTTCTGTTTTTGTGTTTAAAGATGCTAAGTGAGGTTTGCATAGTATTAACCATTTTTCAGTTAAACAGGTTGCACCTTTTTGAAACATTGCCCTGTATGGTGATGCTCTTATTATTGATTTTTCCGGATATATTGTACTTGTTTTTGCGTCTTTAAGTTTCCAGATATATTTGCTTAGTTTTTGTTTGTGGTTTTTTATCATTTTCTTTATTAATGACTGGTTTGTGGTTTTTCATATCTGGTTTTGAAGTGGTTTCAGTGATCCCTATGTAATGTTTCTTTTTCATTTTCTGATTGTTACAGTAGCGCTGGTATACATGTTGTTGTGAAGACATTTATTGTTTAGTAGGCACTGCTCCTTTCTGGTGCAATTGCAAGATTTTTTATTTTTTTCCTTTCTTCACCCTTCTTGTGCTGTGTTGATTTTCAATTTTGTTGGCTCGTCAATTAGGTTTTTTAGGTGGGCCATACATTAGTACGAAGTTTGACATGTTTTGTTAAATAATTGTGGATCAGTTTGTGTTCTTTTGGTAAGAAGTTGTTTAGGATTTTGAAGAATGTCTTTCCCTAGTTTGTTTGAGTTTCCCCGTCGTATGGGGGGTTATTACCATATTATTTTTCTTTTCCTATTTTTCCTTGCTTTTATTTAGTGTTGTTTGTCTGGGTTGTATTGTAATTAGTAATTGGTCTATCCACTTGTTTGTAGTGCCGTCCTGGTATTCTACTGCTGCATTGTTGAACACTCTCTCACTGCATGACAAGGTTTGATAGTCTCTTGTTTATGTCTTGGGGGTAATGGTCTTTTAATACGATGGTGGATGGTTACTTTTGGTGTGTATATAAAGAGGTGTATCGTTGGGTTTTCTTGTATGTTTATAAATAATGATTGTTGAGATCCAGTGTTAATGTCTAAGTAGTTCACTTACCTTTTTTGTTTGCTTCAATGGTAATCTTTAAGTTGTGGTTTTGGAAGATTTTGCATAGTTCTTTCTTCATGTTTCGATCAACATCATCATCATCTCCGTTGAGCGAACAACAATCATCAGGTAGATTTACTCGGCGCCGCTTTGGGGTGTGACCGCAAAAAAGAGAAGAAAAAAAAGCATTCACACCTCACAACTCAACAGACAGTAATTTGAATAAAGCTAAAATAGCTATTTCTGGATCTGCTGGCAGGCTACCAAGTTCACCCAGTCCCCCCTCCTGGGGGTAAGCCAGCCCGTCTACACATAAGGTGCAGCCAAGCCCACATAAAAAAAAAAAAAAAAAAAAAAAAAAAAACACCTATCCCTATTATCCCTACTCTGGTTTATTTCCTACTCTAATTTTGATCGGAAACCTTGACACAGAATGTGTCGAGGGTTTTGGCAGATACTACTGCCTCAGTCAGGTCATTACCAGTCCTGATGGTATTGGGAAAGAGCCTGTTGTCCGGTATTGGGTGCGGCAATAGATCTGGGTCAGTTTTGGCTGTGAGTGGTCCTCTTCTTTGTCTTGTGGTGCAGGTTTCAGTTTGGGCAGCGTCCTACACAGACCTCCTCATGCAGAGATTTAATTGGATACAACATGGTGAGGCGGTAGGTCTTCCTGCGTTGCGGGAGTGGAATCCCAGCACCAGTTGTCTAACATAGATTTTACACTTGAAGTGTTTGTGGTATCTCTGAGAACAGAGACTTGCCTCAATCCTGCTGATATTTTGGTTTTGTGTGTGGATCCCACACAGTGCAGCGTACTCCTCCAGTATGGTGCCTCCACGAAGGACTTTGTACGCCGTTTCTTTTCAGCTGGATGGCACTGTTCGAAGGTTGCGGGCGAAGGAAGCCGAGGGTCTTGTTGGCCTTCGAACAGATGTTTATTGATATGCCATTCCCAGCTGAGATCGGGAACTGATGCAACGCCAAGATATTCGGCCGAAGCAGACTGTTGCTAAATTGCTAGCCGTGTAGTGTGATTTTAAAGCTGTTTGGCAAGGGTTTTTCTTCCTGTCACTGGAGGGTGGTACATTTCCTGGGTGAAATGCCATGTCCCAGCTCTTCTCCCACTGTTCGAGTTTGAGGAGGTCATGTTGTAGCTGTTCTTGGTCCAGGCCTGATGTTATCAGCCGGTATAACAGCAGTTCGTCAAGCGAAGAGGCGCGTCATCGAAGTGAAGTTGTCCGGTAAGGTCATTGATGTATACGAGGAACAAACTGGGTCAAGTACTGACCCCAGCGGACCCCTGACCTTATACGTGGACGCAGTCCCGACCTCGCCCTTGGACCACTACTGCTTGCTGCCTGTCTCCGAAGGAAACCCTTGATCCAGTTATGAGTTTCCCTCCTGAAGCCATAGTGATGGAGTTTATAGGGACAGGAGGCTGTGGTTTACTTGACAAAGGGCCTTGGCAAAGTCCAGCACTACGAATGTTTAGTCTGCCCTCCCTTCTCCATGTAGTCAGACAGTTCGTCGGCAAATTCCAGCAGCTGGTCTCGCGGATCTTTTTTCGACGAAATCCGTGCTGTCGCGGGTGTGGGTCAGTATCGTATATTCCTCGAGGTGGTACATGATGGCGGTGACCTACAATTGTGCTCCAGATCTTGCATGGGATGCTGGTAAGCGATACTGGTCCGTAGTTTGCAGGATCGTAATGTTCCCCCTTCTTGAAAACAGTGTCACGTTTGCCGTTCGCCAATCTGATGGGATGGTGCCTTTGTCGATGGAATTCTGAAAAAATCAGTTCAAGACCGGAGCCACTCATCAGCCAAACTCTTTCAGCAACTCGAGTGGCTGGATTGTTGGTAGTGCAGCAAGGCCATCGTCCTCTGTATAGTCCGACTGTTTTCCGATTTTTTTCTATGATGATGGACACATTGAATAGACCGCCCAGTTCACTATTATTCTGCCCCTATCATATTGATCCCATGGTTACGTCGAATGTTGAGTTTCTGTTGGTATTTCCTGATCCAAGGTTTCATTTTTGCAGTGAGTAATGTTTTCTTGTGTGGAAGGAATGAATTCCATTTCTGACCCTGTTATGTCCTGTGTGGTTACTGGCAAACTTACAGGGCTTTGTGAGTAGTTTCCTCATCTATAGATGGGTAAAAGTCTACTATGTCAAATGTGATGAATACGGTATTACTTTGTTTATTGAGTTTTTTTGAACCATTGGATAACATCGTATGTGTTCTTCCAGAGTTGTATTCAGAGATTGATTTTAACGTTTCTTTATTACTTTTTCCAGAATTTTTCTTGCTTATTTTGCCTAATTCAGATTTGGATGGGTTTATTTAGTCTACATGTGGATTGTTATAAAATTGGGCTTGTGGTCTTTGAGTGTTATAAAGCTTCTTTTGTTGCAGTCGCTTCTATCACTGTCACTTAGGTGCTATGCGCCCGTCTGCAAAGTTTCTTTTTCTTTAGTGCGGAAACTGTCCATGTAAATTTTTGTCGGCTTTTTTGTAGTTTTGCTGGATGTTTTTGTCAAGATTTGAGAAGTATTCCTTTTGGTTCCACTTTGTCGTAATTGCTAGTTATATCAGCCTTCACAGATATATATATATATATATATATAATATATTTATATATATATATAAATATATATATATATATATATAATATATATGAACATTATAAAGTGGTTTCTTTAAAAAATCTGAAAGGAGTTCACTCCAACATTTGGATGTAACCATGTGGATCGTATGATGGCACCGAAACATGTGAAATAGTCGACTATTCCTTGCACCACCATCCATCCCAAAAACAACTTGAAAACAGTCGGTTTATCCAGAGATGACCGGCCTCGATGCATTAAACAATAATCCAAGAACCATTGAAAACAAGAAAAAAGAATTATGTAAAATCATTAAAAACCACAACTAAAAAATCACAATAGAAGCAAACAAAAAAGTAAGTGAATTACCTAGACATAACATTAACCTCATAACCACGTGTACAAACCATACAAAAACCCAATGACAAACAATCTACGAAAAATCAAAAGCAACCACCCACCATCCATACTAAAAACAATACCCAACGGTAATAAAAACAAGAGACTATCCAACCATTCATGCAATGAAAACGCATTCAAATGATTCCAGCAACAGAAATATCAAGAAGCATTACAAAAAAAGGGGTTTACAAATACAAACAACAATACAGTCCCCAACAATAACACAACAGAAATAATGAAAAATAGAAAAGAAAAGATCATATGGTACAACCCACCATACGATGGAGCAGAGGAGTAAAAACAAATGTAAGAACAAATACTTTAAAATCTTGGCAACAACATTTCCAAAAGAACACAAACTTGTCCAGAAAAATTCAACAAAACACCATCAACTATCATACTCATGTAGCTAACCTAAAAACATAATTGATTCAGCTAACTAAAATGAAGAAGCAACATAAAAGAAAGGGTGCTGAAAGGACCATCAGCACTGCACTAAAAAAGAAACAGTGCCCGCCTAGGCAACAAATGCCTTCACAGCAACATTGTAATACCCAAGCCACTGTAACATCAGAAAATGAAAAAGAAACAAATATAGTGATCACTAGAAAAAACACTTTCAAAACCAGATACCAAACCACAAACATCATTCATAATGAAAAATACAAATCAAACAGTGCTGATAAATACATTTGGAGACTCAAAGATAAAAAAATAGACCTACAACAATATCATTGAAAATCATAAAAAGAGCAACATCATACAACAAAATTTCAAAAAGATGCAATCTATGCTGGTTAGTATTTTAGTCCCTTGCGGATTCATTCCAGAACTTGGCCCTCAGCACTTGTGGTCTTAGAGGATATATTTTTATATTATTTGACTTTTCACAAGAAAATTAGTTTGTTTTGCTCTTTTATGATTTTCTATATGCTTCTTAGATGGCAACCTTTGGTTGGTTTTTTTGAAAAACTCCAACAAAACATACTACGGTAATTGCACACCAACCTTTTCTGGGATTGTAATTCTTCTTAAAACTGAAAAGGCAGAGGATCCAAATTACCACTTTCCCCCGCAGTCACTGAGGAGAAACCACCAGTTTTCGAAGATATCGGTATATGACCATGAGTTATATTGTTAGTGAGTTTTTCCCATCCCTAATGGAGATTGTCTCACCCTTGGAGAATATAAGCTTGCTGAAGGCTCATTTTGAGAAGCATTTATTTTATTTTCCCCATTCACCCACTCAAGCACATACTGATAGTTAGGCGGAGATCCATCTCCCACTCTGCCAGAATTGAATGCGTATCCTCCCCCTATATCTTCAACCTAAGACATAGAGCAAGCTTTGTATCAATTTCAATTTTCTGCAGTCATTGCAATACACCAAGCTTGCTCTGTAAGTTGCTGGAACGGTTGCGGTACTTTATCCTTGGAATTTATTAAGTTTGTTGTATTTAGTCCCTGCGGATTCATTCCAATAACTTGTGGCCCTCAGCACTTTGTGGTCTAAGGAGGATTATCCTTTTTATATTTTTTACTTTTCACAAGAAAATGGTAGTTTTTTTGCTCTTTTAATGATTTTCTTTTTGCTTCTTAGATGGCACCTTTGTTGGTTTTTTGAAAACCTCAACAAACATACTACGGTATTGCACACCAACCTTTTTCTGGGATGTATTTCTCTAAACAGAAAAGGTCATGAGGAGTCAAACATTACACTTTCCGCGGTCACTGAGGAGAAACCACCAAGTTTCGAAATATCGGTATATGACCAGTAGTTATATGTTAGTGAGTTTTCCCTCCCTATTGGAGGAGTCTCACCCTTGGAGAATATGAAGCTTGACTGAAAGGCTCATTTTGAAAAGCATTTATTTTATTTTCCCCATTCACACACTCAAGCACAACTTTAGTTAGGCCGGGAAATCATCTACCACAAGGCAGATATGAATGCGTATCTCTCCCCTATTTCTCAATCTAAGACATAAAGCAAGCTTTGTTTAATAATCCCCAATATTTCTTTGCAGTCATGCAACACGCAAGCTGCTCTGTAAGTTTGCTGGAACGTGCGGTACTTATTCCTTGGAATTTATTAGTTTGTTGTAGTTTGTCCTTGCGGATTCAATTCCAAAACTTGCCCTCAGCACTTGTCTTAGAGGATATCTTTTTATATTTTTTACTTTTCACAAACAATGTAGTTTGTTTTGCTCTTTTATGATTTTCTTTTGCTTTCTTATATGGCACCTTTGGTTGGTTTTTTTTGTCTTACTCAACAAACATCTACTGAATTGCACCCCACCTTTTCTGGGATTGTATTCTTCTAAACTGAAAAGGCAGAGGAGTCAATTAACACTTTCCATTTCCGCGGTCACTGAGATAAACCACCAAGTACGAAATATCGGTATAAATGACCAGAGTTATATTTTAGCGAGTTTCCCATCCTCTATGGAAGGATGACTCACCCTTTTGGGGGGGGAGAATATAAGCTTGCTGAAGGCTCATTTTGAGAAGCATTTATTTTATTTTTTTCCCCATTCAACACCACTCAAGCACATACTGTTAGTTAGGCGGAATCATCTACCACTGCAGATATGAATGCTATCTCCCCCAATTTTCTTCAATCTAAGACAAAAGAGCAAGCCATGTTTATAATTCAATATAAATAAAATATATCTATATATAAAAAATATGGAGAGGGACTGTAGGTGTGGTGTGGTGTGTGTGTGGTTTGTGTGCGCGCGCGCGTGTACGTGCATGTATGTGTGTGTATGTAGCTGTGTAAGTGGATGTGTGTGGTGTTAATCAATAGAATAAAACAGAGATCACTAAAGGTATGACAGAAACGTCCTTTTTCATGAGGCAGGAGTAGGAGTGGTCAGACTAAGGGACTGTGATAAATGACAATCTATGGTAGAGAGTTTAAGTGCCCTGGTGTAAAATGCTCCCGATTCCGGCTCTGAACAGAGAAAGAACAACACGTCCATGTACAGATCTAATTAAAAAGTCAAACAATGCATAAACCAGAATCAGAAACAGCACTCTCCCAGTTCGTTTGACATAATATTAGAGTACAGCATGTATAATAGACATTTTACCAGGTACCCCCCCGGCGAAAAAAGCAGAAATGTGTGAGAAAAAGCAAATGTAAAAACAAGTATTGACTCAATTTAGAGTTCGAAAACAGTTAAAGTAACTTAAGAGTTTGCCATAAACATAGAAAAAAAAGGATTATATAAAAAGATTCAGAATACATGAATCGATTTTTTCAGTTCATGGCCGTGAGTGCCCGAAAAACAATAACCACAATACAACATGAAAGACCGTGGAAACGATATCAATCACAAAAAAGGTCCACATATTAACACAGATGACGGCAAGCATGGATCCCTTCAACAAATTCAAATAGAGTTCAATTTCACCCCATCCAATGAACAGCAGGGCTTGAGACTGACAGTATGGATGACAGCTGAACATAGAACATAGAACAACAAAGATTGCGAGATTCTAGCTCAGTATCAAAAATTAGTAATCGCCACATACAGAACCGTAGGTATGCATGCCGAAAACAATACTAATTAATACAATACCCAGAAAGCGTGATTGTTTATTATTATCATAATTACCACAGACCAATATTTATCTCATTTATAAGTAACTCAGCAGCACAGCACACATACACGCACGAGCCCCACACACATACGCGCGCTACGACGCACGAGAGCGCAAGCCACACACACACACACACAGACACACACACACACACACGCGCACGCGCACAACAACGCACGCACACACACAGCAACACACACACACACACACACACACACACACACAACACACACACACACACACACACACACACCTATGTAGGGTCCAGAATTCAAAGTAACATTAGTTCCTTGTTCCTTATGATACACTGAACAAAGGCTCAAAACAATGACTTGCACCACCCTCCCACATGTCTACATCCACTCGTATGCACGTTCGTGAGCACACACACACACACACACACACACACACGGGTCGTGAACGGATCGTTTTCAATAATGTCTTGTGGCGGGCAGCGTCGGGCCCAGTTAACTGAAATAAAGCACGAGGAACTTGAAAGTAAAACCCAACTGCAGTCCCATTATGAGTTCAGTTGGGAAAAACATGCGTGGACATGTTGTGCATGTCAGCACAAAAGTTCCACAAAAGTTCCAAAGGCCAACAACACACCCCTGGCCGGAGAATGAGCGTCACAAGATATTTGATTTAGTTTTAGGAATAACAAACAAAATAATTTTATTTTTCTCTAATATTGGTGTTTTAACAATTTAAAACAGTTTGCCGTGAGGTTTTCTCCTTGAATCACACGACAAGCAACTGGATCAGGCACTGATGGACCACAAAAACACGCGCACGGACGTACGCACGCACCAGCCACACACGTACACGTACGCACGCACGACCCACACACGTACACACCTTGTTCTCTCTCTCCTCTCTCACTCTCTCCTCTCTCCCATCTCTCTCTCTCTTCTCTCTCTCCTCTCGTACCCACACCATACACACACACACACACACACCAACACACACACACACACACACACACACACGCGCGCAGCGAGCCGCAGGTGCTGGTGGAGGAATTCACCAAGACGCCTCACACACACACACACACACATACACACACACACACACACACACACACACACACACACACACACACAACACACACACACACACATCGTTTCAGCACACCGACAAAATCCAACACTAATCCACACAGGACCGGACCGGTCCACAGGAGAATCTTCTGGTTGACTGTTTGAGGCACCACTAACGAGATGAAGCTGTCACCTTCCGAGTAGAGGAAAAGCAAACATTGAAGTGGAGATGGGGGGGAGATGGAAAGGGTGGGGGGAGGGGGGTTGGTAGCATGCTTTTCCATAGACGGGGCTAGGTGCCAACGCACGAGAACGGGCGTACACAAGAGAGTGGGGCTAGTGCCAATGCACAAACGACGTAACACATAGAGTGGGGCTAGTGCCAACACACAGACGGCGTAGCACACAGAGTGGGGCTATTGCCAACGCACAGACGGCGTACACACCGAGTGGGCAAGTGACAACGCACAGTACACGTACACACAGAGTGGGCTAGTGCCATCGCACAGACGGCGTACACATAGACTGGGGCTAGTGCCAACGCACAGACGGCGTACACATAGAGTGGGCTAGTGCCAATGCACAGTACGACGTACACATAGACCTGGGGCTAGTGCCAACCGCACAACGGCGTACACATAGAGTGGCAAGTGCCAACACACAGACGACGTACACATAGAGTGGGGCTAGTGCAATGCACATACGACTACACATAGACCTGGGCTAGTGCCACCACAGACGGCGTTACACATATAACTGGGGCTAGTGCACAACGCACAGACCGCGTACACATAGAGGGGCTAGTCCAATGCAACAGACGACGTACACATAGACTTGGGGCTAGTGCCAACGCACAGACTGGCGTACAGCAAAGACTGGGGCTTAGTGCCAACGCACATACGGCGTACACATAGACCTTGGGCTAGTGCCAACGCACAGAACGGCGTACACAAGACTGGTGCCAGTGCCAACGCACAGACGGCGTACACACAGAGTGGGGCTATGCCAACGCACAGACGGCGTACACATAGACTGGGGCTAGTGCCAACGGCACAGACGGCGTACACACAGCGATGGGCTAGTGCCAAAGCACACAGACGACTTACACATATAGTGGGGCTAGTGCCAAACACACAGACGGCGTAACACACAGAGAGGGGAGGGGCTAGTGCCAAACGCACAGACGGCGTACACACAGAGTGGGGCTAGTGCCAACGCACAGACGGCGTATCACAGAGACTGGGGCTATTGCCAACGCACAGACGGCGTACACATAGAGGTGGGGCTAGTGTGCTAACACACAGATGGCGTACACACAGAGTGGGGCAAGTGCCAACACACAAGACGGCGTACACATAGAGTGGGGCTAGTGCCAATACACAGACGACTACACACAGAGTGGGCTAGTGCCAACACACAGAACCTGCGTACAACATAGAGTGGGGGCTAGTACCAACGCACAGACGGCGTACACATAGAGTGGGGGCTAGTGCCAACACACAGACCGGCGTACACACAGAGTGGGCTAGTGCCAACCCACAGACGTCGTACACAAAGAGTGGGGCCAGTGCCAATACACAGACGGCGAACACACAGAGTGGGGCTAGTGCCAACGCACAGACGGCGTTACACATAGAGTGGGGCTAGTGCCAACACACAGACGCGTACACACAGAGTGGGGCTAGTGCCAACACACAGAAACGGCGTACACAAAGAGTGGGGCTAGTGCCAAATCCACAGACGACGTACCCATAGAGTTGGGCCTAGAGCCAATGCGACAGACGACGTACACAAGACTGGGCTCAGTGCCAACCGCACAGACGGCGTACACATAGACTGGGGCTATGCCAAACCGCACAGACTGCGTACACCATAGACTGGGCTAGTGCAACCTCACAGACGGCGTACACATAGACTGGTGCTAGTGCCAACGCACAAACGGCGTACACACAGAGTGTGGGCTATGCCAAGCGCACAGACGGCGTACACATAGACTGGGGCTAGTGCCAACGCACAGACGCGTACCAAAACCCCACAAAAGAGTGGGATAGTGCCAATGCACAAGACGACCGTACACATAGAGTGGGCTAAGTGCCAACACACAGAACTGCGTACACACAGAGTGGGGCTAGGTGCCAAACGCACTAGCCCCACTCTGTGTGTACGCCGTCTGTGTGTTGCACAGCCCCACTCTATGTGTACGTCGTCTGTGCATTGGCACTACCCCCACTCTCGTGTGTACGCCCGTCTGTGCGTTGGCACTAGCCCAGTCTATGATCGTTACACATAGAGTGGGGCTAGTGCCAATCCACAGACACGTACCATAGAGTGGGGCCTAGTGCCAATACAAACAGTAGGCGTAACATAGCATTGTAGGGGTAAAAAAAAAGGGGGGGGGGGGGGGGGGGAGGAGAGAGAAAAAGAAGAAAATGGGGAAAAAAAAAGAACCTACAGTGAATAAACGCCTAAATGACACACACGTACACACTCAAACACACCGCCCGCGCGCGCGCACAACAACAACAAAATACACACACAGCATACGCGAGCGCGCACGACACACTACGCCAAACACACACACACATGCGCGCGCGCACACGAACAGCACATAACGCCCCCCCAAACAAACACTGACGCAGCACACACACACACACACGCACTCGCGCGCACAACACATACACTCTCACACTATAATGATCGAACGACGAACAGTGATACCTCAGCATACTTATTACTGAAGGAATGAGCAACACTCTTGGAACATGTGTACGGTATCAACAGATGGACGTAATGAATGATCAAGGAGAAAGAAGCGCACCAATTTGTCCATCAAGACACGTACTCAGTAGGGTTCCAACCAGGCAGAAAAAAGAAAAGACCAAGGGGCCCATTCTGGGGAAGCCCTGGTGAACAGCATTCAAACCAAGGGCGAGTTTTCAAAAGCCAGAAATCGGACGTCAGCGTAGGCTAAATTCCTTTAAACTCAGATCGTGATTAATGATTTGACATGAATCGCGAAAGACAAGTAGAATGATTGGTGGAGGAAATGTTCATTGAAGCTGTGGTAATAGTTTTCTTCTTATTTAAAAACTCATGCCAAGCCTTAATTAAAAAAACACATAATATTTTTGGTGCCTGTTTCACCTATTTTGTGGAGTGTAGCCCGCACAAGAAGGGAAATCGAGTGACACGAAAGAGATAAGTGCAATCAAGGCGCAATGCGCAGGCAGGTGGCTCCAGCAGACGACAGACGGTCATTCAGGCGGAAATAACTCCAGCAAACTGGCAAGAGAGACAGATTAAATGGAAGCCCATTAAGACAGGGGCACATGCATCGCGCAGGGGGGGGGGGGGGGAGGCCCACAGAAAATAAGCGCGAAATGTCGTCATTAAAGACTTATTTCCAACCTTTTTTAAAAGCCATACCCACGACCTACACCCCCCCCCCCCCCCCCCCCTCCCCCCCCCCCCCCCCCCCCCCACGCCCTTCTCTTGCCCTCCACCCCTCTAATCGGTTAAGCATGTCGCATGGCTAGTATATTTGACGTGCACGGTAGCTAGCCTGAAAGAAGAAGAGCGAGAGCATTGCAACAATGCATTTGTGTTTAAAAGTACATGTAGAAACTACACCTCCACACACCACCACAAAATCACATGCCACCCTTTCCGTTTAAAGTGCAGCAAAATGCAAAAAAAAATAATACCAAGGGGCTTTCTTCATGCACACAACTCGGTAATGTAAATATGCTTGGAATTTTTTTTTTATCCATATCGTTTAGGAAAACGAATCACACAAGCTCTCGCGTTAAAGAAAACAGTATAATCCCATCGTTCCTTTCTTTCTTTTCTTTCTTCCTTTTTTTTTCTTCCCTAATTATACCTCTTCTTTTATTTATTTTTCCTGATTACTTGCTCATAAGCGAATGAAAGAACCGTTTCTTGATGTGCTTAGCGTCTGTGCCTTTCCCGGATGTATCATTTACCACACAGCTCGCATCTGATATGCAACCGACTCACAACTCTCGCCTAGGTTGTTGCTGCAGCTTCAGCCGGTCCTATGCCACAGTCAGAGGTCTCCGAGGAAGGCCACTCATCAGAAGAGAGGCCCCAGCCGGGGGGGGGAACGAGTCCATTCCGGTAGTGTGAACAGAGCTAGTTCCGAGTTTCACGTGTTGAATTCATACACGATTCACACGCCCTACTAGTGACATAAATCGTGTTGTTTACCGCCCGGCCGACCGCGTTGTGCCACAACAGGGCTGCAGTTGATAGTTAACTGACTGGTGAACGCAGCCCTTGGAAACAGACATGGCCACCTCGCCCCCTTCAATGCCCCCCAACTGCAGGCACGGGAGAGGAAAGAGGCGAGAGACTCCGCGCAGTCATCGCCGAAAAAACAGGGTTCGTTTTCAGTGTTACTCAAGTGTCACTGCGTGCGATACTATAGTCCATATACGCAACACCACATATGCGTAAGTTTCCGAACCACGCTGCGCATGATTTAAGTTTGTTTGTTTTTTTTTTTTTTTTTCCATTTTCTCTCAATCTTCAACTTTGCATTCCATCAGGTTAAGTGGCAAAGGTAAACAAAAATTCGACCCCAATACATGCTTTTTATCCAGTCACAAAATTTGAAAATGGCATCTGTCCGGCTTCCCCGTATGCTCTTTGATTGTCAAGCGAGTATAGACACGGTCCTTCAACAGCGCTGTTTACTGGCTCATGAATGCGAAAGGCAGGACGTGCCTTTCACCAGACTTATAGAGCACGCCGTGAAATGAGTTCACGCGCGGCGCAGCCACCACCACACTTGTGTCTGACCAAAGTATCCCCAAAGGGGAAACATGGCAACACGGTGTTGCGAGGGTTACACCCGGCACGTGACATGAACCCTATCAAACCGAGGTGAGGGCAGGCAGAACAAACAAACCACACAGAACAATGACTGCTCCGCCCACCAAAGAGACAAACACATTACAAGACAAATGTTATCAGAACTGAAACAAACCACACAGAACACGACTGCCCGCCCAATCAAAGAGACAATCACATTACAAGACAAATTGTATCGGGGGGGGGGGGGGGGGGGGGGGGGGGGAGGGGTCTTACGTTTGTGACCAAGGTGTCGTTGTGACCATGGTTTGCGGTATTTTACCAAAGAATAGTAGACTTCCAGTGGTGACCACCACATGCCCACGGAAAAAAATTGTGACCACATGTCGATGTGACCCAATGCATTGTTGACGAGGTAACGGGAATGGCATATGGTCTTTATGGTCATGTGGTCACCATCGGGCATTGGCATGTGTCACCAATCGGCAATGAGTTCACATCGGCATCGGCATGTGGTCACATTCAGGCATGTTGGACCTTATTATCGGAAAGTGGGCACATCAGCAAGTGGTGACATGCATCGTCATGTGGTCACATCAGGCATGTTATAGCCATACTTTCCACCAACTGAACCTCATTCTGCTTCAGTTTGTCACGACTTTCGGAATCCATATTCACGACATTCAATCTCTTATACATTCCTGGTCTGGTTGTCAGTAGAAATCTGACAGGGACAGGCTGTTGGAAGGTGCTTTGGGAGGGGAAAAGGATAGGCATGAAAACTGGAAAAGGCAAGGCAACGAGGCTGGGGGGGTGGGGGGGGGGGGGGGGGGGGGGGGGGGGGGTGGGGGGGGGGGGGGGGGGGGTGGGGGGGGGGTGGGGGGGAGGGGGGGGGGGGGGTGGGGGGGTGGGGGGGGGGGGGGGGTGGGGGGGGGGTGGGGTGGGGGGGGGGGGGGGGGGGGGGGGGGGGGGTGTGGGGGGGGGGGGGGGGGGGGGGGGGGGGGGGGGGGGGGGGGGGGGGGGTGGGGGGGGGGGGGGGGGGGGGAGGAGGAGGACGTGCACGCGCGTGCATGGATAAATGAGCAAGAGCCAAAGAGCGGTGTGAACTGAATCTTTACGTCATTATTATTGCTCGACACTAAAGAAAACTAATATCGGTTTAAGATTTAGGAAAAGGAAATCAAATTATGATCGAGACCAAGATACTGACTGCGGAGTTTGGAAGGATCGGTGGGTTCCAACGCCGAACTTTCTTCTGCTGGCCTCCCACCCCTTTCTCGCCTTCTGTACTCTCTTCTTCAGTACTGTTGGTGGTGTCGGAACACTTTTTTTTTTTTTTGCCCCTCCGATATATTAGTTCTTATTTCAGTCTCGATTTTAAAAAGAACGAAGAAAATTCAGAAAGCAGAGACAAACAAAACGAAGAAAACATCTCGAAAACAACAGAAAAAGGTTATACAACACGTAGAGAGAGAGAGCAGAGAGAGAGGAGAGAGAGAGAGAGAAAATGAACCCAAAATGTAAAAACAACATGCGTGTACATGTGCACGGGTGCATGGAACATAAAACCATGAAAACACACCACGAACACATTTGAAAACAGACGAAGAGACTTATAGCATTACCATCTGTGATCAGAGGAGCAGTTTTACACAATCGAGTGGGAATGAACCATATGTGTTGTGGTTGTAATACAGTTTGGTTTGAAGCGATATATTCCATATAGATATGGAAAACGACCCTGGCTTGTATAAATAAAAACAAAATGACTCATAGGTTTTTAAAAAAATAAGTACATTTTCTCAAAACCAAATGGAAGACCTAGTCGATTTGGGGGACACAAACATCAAAAAAAAATTTTTTAATCAGCTCCTAAAACACTGTCCTAGGCTTAATGGTAGTCGAAAATGTATATACGCACGCGCGCGCGCACACACACACGCACGCACGCATCTTCCCTCCCCTCATCTTTCCTTTCATTCAGTTTTGTTTGGTCGATTTGTTTTTGTTTGTTCGTTTGTTTGTTTTTTGGGGGGGAGGTTTGGTTTTTTGCCAACCTGTAAACCATCTTTTCAAATAGATGCAGGGAGGAGACAGAACAGACAGGCAAAGTCATCTTTATACTGGCAACTCCCACCTTCCCAAATCGGTATGAAACAAAGGTATAAACATACAAAGAACGAAGTTTTAAAGCACCTCTGAGGTTTTTATCATCATCGGCGGTTTTACAGTATGCCTTGTGGAAGAGTACTAAGTTCACACACTGGGATGCGAGTTCAAATTCTCATTTTGTCCCGGCTTAAAACCCATCATTTTTCAGGTGGCGGACATTGTGGCGTTATTAATTATAGCCCCCCCCCCCCCCCCCCCCCCCCCCCCCCCCCTCCACCCCGATGTGCTGCTCAGTTAAACCCAAATGGTTATCTGCAGCTGCCATGTCACCCAAGGTGTTCTGGACGTTATATCTGCATGTGAAGAAGAGGCGTGAAGTCAGTGCTGAAACACCATCTGGATAAAGTTAGATCGTGCTGTCAACAGAACAAATACATGCGACAATAATCGCAGCTGTGACGTCCTTGTTGCGTTGTGCTCAAGTACACGCACGAGTGCCCTTTTTTTAAACTATTTCCCCATGCCGACTGTCGCCCGTGACGTCTTTGGCTATGTAAAAAAAAGATTCCGCGCAAAATGTCAGGCACAGAGAGACCATTCGTGTAAAATCCCCAAATTCAGTGTTTCCAGAAAACGCTTTATAAGTGGCAGCCCTTGACCGAAATGCGCAAAATCTGCCCAGGGCCCTTCATTTCCTTTCAGAAAGCTACCGTGTAGGTTCAAGGAAGAAAACTTCTCCAGCCATAGAAAAAGCCCTTTCCTGAAATGCTATGTAAAAACGTTCTTTTTGTTTTTGATCATTAAAACTGCTCATAATCTGGCCACCAATCGTTTGCTTATTTTGTTTAAGGAAATGAGATTTTTTTTCCCAGTGAAATGCTGTTGTTGATGACCATGCTTTGATTGTCATTTCAGAAGCTCTGAAAACAAGTATGAAAAAAAAGAAAAAAATTAGCGAGGGGAATGCATGAAAAGACGCATAGTAAAAGCAATGCTGGCACGCAAAAGGAGAGATGCAAATTATAATCGAGAATCTTTACACACCCACGCACGGCGTTAGCAAAAATTTGCTTGCAGAATTATCCCAAAATTTGTACGAGTAATACAGAATTTGCACATTTATGTATTTGTATATGGAGAGGAGGAGGAGGAGAGAGGGAGAGGGGGGGAGAGGGGAGGAGGGAGGGAGGGGAGGGAGGAGGGATTGAGGGGGGAGAGAGGAGAGAGAGAAAGAGAGAGATGCACACCAGCACTCACATGCAAGCACAGTACACATCCCAACTCGTCCAAACTTTCCATTAATGAACATTTAAACATAGCTGCGCATCTGCCATCCATGACTGCATTGTTTGCCATGCCGTACCGATAGACAGCAACACAACAGACAAAACAATCATTAATCTCACATTAAAGACACAAAGTTTCATTTTTACATCCATTTTGCTTACACCAGCAGAACTCGGGGGTCATATCAGGGCTGGGCACCAAGTTTAAATTGATTCCATAACGACCGAAAAAAAAAAAAATGCAAAGCATTATAAAAGTACTCCCAGTTTATCCTGAATACGCGCGATATTTCCATAAAGAGGAAAAACCCTTTGGGTTGGTGTGCCCGTTAGCAATGGCTATTCTGGAAAAACATGGGCCCACTCTGTGCCCTATAAAAAAATAAAATTTTCAGAAAGATGGGCCAAGTATTTTGGGAGTTTTTCCCAAAAGAAGAAAACCAAGGGGCCGTTAGTACGGCTGTAACAGTAAATAAAACATGGGGCATCACCCGTGCCCCATAATGAACAATCTACAAATTTTTCAGAATATGGGCCTCTACCCCCAAGGAATTCAAAAAAAAAAAAACCGTTATTAGCGTGATAGCCGTTAGTAACGGATAAAAGGGTAAACAAAAACTCGGGCATATCCGCCCCCATAATAAACACACCTAAATTTTCAGAAAGATCACCCAAATTACTTTGAGTATTCCCCAAAGAAAACCGTTATGGGCCGGTTAGCCGTTTAAAGGCTACAAGGAAAAGAATATGGGGTATCACTGTTACCCATAATAACAAAAAATTTTTCAGAAAGATCGCCACATACTTTGGATATTCCAAGAAGAATAACCGTTGCAGGCCGTTACAGCCTTAGTAACGGCAAATGGAAACAAAAAACATCGGCATTTTTGTGCCCCTAAGAACATACCAAAAAATTTTTTTTCAGAAAGATGACCAAGTACTTTCTGAGAATCCCAAAAGAAGAAAACCGTTACGGTTAGAACGGCAAAAACGGTAACAAAAACTGGGCATCATCCGGACCCATAATGTACAAACCTGCTAATTTTCACGAAGATTGGCCAAATACTTTTTGAGATATTCCCCTAAAGAAAACCGTTTCAGCCCTTAAGGGTAAAGGGGAAACTAGAACATTTGGGAATATGCGACACAAATGAACATACCTACAAAATTTTCACAAGACGGCCCCAGGTTTTTTTTGGGCGGGGAAAATTTTGAAGGGGGGCGACAAGGGCCCTTTTTCTTCCTTTTCCCCTTCTAAAGTACTCCCCGTTCTATAGAATGGGAGTAGAAAAAAGAAAAGAAAAGTTTTCCACTAAATGTCATTCCATACTGCGAAACAGAGGATAAACGGTCTATTCAACTTAAAAGGTACCCACACACCCGCACACTTCACGAGTTTGTCCGAGGGCTACGGCGATTGACCCATCTGGGGGGGGGTTGTTCATTTTTTTATCGTGTCGCGGGGCCCTCCCTTGGGTGGTTGTGGTGCGGGTTTCACCTTTGGGTGTTCAGCCCAAATTCGGTTGTTTCTCCCAATTTCCCCCTGCCCGTGCAATTCATCCCGCAGGTTTAGGGTGCTGGTACCTTTCCTCGAACTTGCCCTCTACGGGCCCCTGCCTGTCTTTTTCCGCGCACGTGCTTATTTCTTTTAGTTGAGGTATGCTCACTCTGTGGGGCGTAGGGGCATGTTGGCCGCCATCGCTTAGGGGAGGTTCTCTCTTTACCGAGCGGGAAGATGTCTTGGGAGCGCCGCTCCGGGCCTGGGTTCACCATTTCGTCGAAACAGTCGGTCCCTTCTTTCCTACAGTCGGCCTGTGGGGAGAGACTCATTATTTTTTTCCGCTCTGCGGCTGTCCTCCGACTGGACAGAGGGAGAGAGAGTCTTTTGACCCGCCTCTTTGGGTCCCCCCGGGGTAGCGGGAAAGCATCATTTTTCTTTGGTTTTGGTTTTTTTTTTGGTTACCCGGGCTTATTTTTTTTGCGCAAATTTCTTTTTTTTTAAAAAATTGAAAAGAATTTTTGGACCTTTTTTTTTGGTTATTCAATTTTTTAACCTGGCCATTCAAAATTTTATCCAAAAATTCTTTCCCTTTTTTATGATCTGGTGGCGGTAGTCGGTGGGGATGGGGAAGAACCTGGCGATTCGGGGGTTGGTACTTGCTTGGTCTCCTCGTCCGCCCCTGTCCTTTCGCCGGATTTTATTCTTCGGCCACCGTTGTGTGTGCAAGGAGAAGGTTTTTATGTTCGCGAGCGGGGGTAGCATGATTAGTGTTTAGATGGTGGTTGGGTTTGTCTATTTTTTTTTTTAATATGGGTATAAAAGTGGGGATTAATTGTGCCATTGAATTTTATTTGCAAATGTGGTGGCGATTAAAGCAATTATTCAGTTCCCAAGAAAGGAAATGTAAACGTGAGCGAGGAAAAGGATGAAGAAATTCATGTTTTTTTAGCCGTAACTTAATGCAGTCTCTTCCCCGCTTGGTGAGAAGACTTTAAAGAACATTCCCGATTTGGGTTTGGTTTGTGGTTTTCCAGGTCTGGGGAGTGGTGTTGGCGTATTTTGTGCCTCCCCCGCCCCCAGCGGTGGCTTTGGATTTACAGCGGTCAGACTGTACTGACTGCGGGGGTTCCCGTCCCTCCCCTCCTCTATTCTTTCCCCCATTACCTTTTCCCTCCTCCCGGGGGGGTTCACCGGACTTGGCTGGTTTTGGGGCCAGCCGGTTGGGGCCACGCACTGGTTGGGACCGCGCACTGGTTGGTGCCACGCACTGGTTGGGGCCGCGCATGGTTGGGACGCGCACTGGTTGGGACCGCGCACTGGTTGGTGTCACGCACTGGTTGGGGACCACGCACTGGTTGGGACCACGCACTGGTGAGGCCACGTACTGGTGGAGAAGCGCGTGGACTTGACTGGCCGGTCTGATCCCCGTCCAGGACCTCTAGCAACAATGCCACGTCCCCCCCCCCCCCCCCCCGGGACGCGCTCCCCACCGTCTGTTTGGCGTGTCAAGGGTGTCGGCCTTGAAACGACTCTTCAAGAACCGTCCGGTTTGGAGCACCTAGTGCGACAGGGTGCTCCCAGTAGACTTGGGAGAGGCAGGGGTGTGGAAAGGGATGGGTGCTGGAAATGTTTGTTTATTAATTATGTATATGTCATGTGTTGAAATGCTTGATTGTGTTTGGGTGTATGTCGTATATTGAAATGCTTGATTGTGATTGTGCATGTTGTGCGTGTTGGAATGCTTGATTGTGATTGTGCATGGGGGCGCGTGTTGAAATATTTATTTGCGATTGTGTGTGTTGTGAATAAATGGGGTGTTGTATCGTAATCTTTCTTGTGTGGGCTCTTGCGAGGCGTGTGAGGTCAGTCACTCCCTTCACTCCCATCTAAACTGATCCTGTCAGGGCAGACCTCCAGGGTCGGTCGTGACACACACACACACACACACACCCGCCGGCGCGCACACTACACACACACACGCAAAATACTGATAACAGCAAGAACGTTCGATTTGGCTTTTCGAAGCGCTTCACTGTTCTCGGAGCAAGGCTTCCTGTCTTTTGTCCCTTGCCGTTGTGAACGCATCCTCCAGTCCCGGGCAGTGGGTTGGTCCACCAGAAGTCACAATTCTTCCTGCATCCCATGAGAACGGATTCTCTGGAAGCCTGCAGTAATGCTTTGAACCCGGAAGACGATCTTGGTAGCATCTTGTCCCCGTAGTTGTATGCCCTGGGCGAGGACGGAGGTGGTTTGTGGAAGATGTGGTGCGACGACTCGTGGTCGATTAGTAGCGATTCTCGCAGACAGCACATCCTATATGACCTGCCACAGACGAACCCAAAGATTATGTTCTGACCAAGAAGGCGCCGCTGAATCCTGACAACACAGTAACGTATGGTTAGTAGAAACCAGTGCCTAAGAATGACATCCACACACGCTGAGAATAAAGACAGTAAAGTGTATGAAAAAAAAAGATACTAAACCTGGGAAAGAGAAGACGTTGAATGCGGCCAAAGCCTTACAAAGACAACCTTTATGAAAAAAAAGACCAACATTTTGAAAGAAGATTACACTGAACAATGCGAAAGGATAACATTTAGCTGTATAAAAGAAACCGACACGAACCCTTTTGATGAAAAAGGTTACTAAGCCCTGTGGCAAGGTAAAGTAATGTTGTCAACAGCCCGCAAAGGGCCGTGTCAGGGATGTCACCGCGTTTAAGTTGACTCTCAAGTCATTACATCAATAAAATCAGTCACACAGAAGAGAAGCCCCTTCAAGCAAGTGTTTCGGCCCTTACTCCTGACACTCTAGGGGGGTTGGGCCCACCCGGTTCATGACTCCGGATGTCCCTCTGCTGCCCCTTTTTTTCCCATCTTGGGACGAGCCATGGCTGGGATTCGAACCCATGACCCTCTGGACGTGCTCATTTTCCACTTAATGACTCGCACTCTAACCACTGAGCCACCTGATATTTGTAGGGAAATTAAGCCTTATGAGCTTATATAAAATCGTAGATCAGATGAAAAATAATCTTTCAGAAATTCAAAGATCACATCAGTTGGGAAATCTCTGAACAAGGTTTAATAGAGTCTGTTGTAAACGTTTATGACTACATCATGCACGTTCCAAAACTTTAAAAGAATACGTTTGATTGCGAGTGGTACATGACGTGGAATGCACCACGGAGCGTCTTCACTTTTTAAAGTATAAGAATGGGTGTAAAAGGAGTAGCCTGTATGCGAACAGCACAAGACTTTCTTCTTTACGGCGCCTCAGGGAACATGGTATAAGCTCACTTTTGGACGGATTTTAAATAGTTTCTCATCTGGCTGCAAGTTCCATTCCTCTTGCCAAAGGTCTTTGACTAAGCCTGGGATTTGGGTTTCATATCAGTGGTAAGCCTGGGATTTGGGTTTCATATCAGTGCGAGTGATAGACAATCTGCTTGTCTTTCCTTGTGGCACTCTTGGCAAGTTGATCAAACAACTCGCTGCCTCAAATGCCCGCATGACTGGGAACCCAAGCAAAACTACATTATATCCATCCGATTTCAAAGAGGTATGCAGTTCAAATAATTTCATCAGTTAAGGGTGCTTGAGGTTACAGCTGGCAATGGCCTCCAAAGCAGAAAGAGAGTCCGACCAAATGAGGATATCTACGTTTTCATTAGAGACTATATCAAGAGCCAGGACCAAGCTGTCAACTCAGCAGTGTTGATGGAGCTGCCAGTTGGAATTTGACAAGATCATCTCCGAGAAAGACCTGTTGCACAATACATAACTGAGGCAATCCCTCCTCAGATTTGGAACCGTCTTTGAAAATTCTTCCGAAGGATGGAAAATTCGAACACAGTTCGGCGAAACAGGACTTGAACGCCACGGAGCTAGTGATATCTTCGCGGTACGAGGTTAAATCAAACCGGATCTCGGGAGCGAAAGTCCATGGTGGGGCATCACGAAAACTGGATAAATCACACATGGCTCAAAGGTCTATATCTGCATTGTTCAAATGAGGAAGCATACGAATTCCCAAGGGTTAATGGATGGTCGTCGAATTTCTTTTGGAACTTTGGGTGAAAAACACCGTCATATACAGGTTTGGGCGTTCAGAAAAGAGATTCAAAGTGTGGCAAGTTTCAGCCAACAGTTCGAGGATTGTTCTGCCTCGGCGTGCATGCTATAAACAGGGTTGGTGCGGAATGCTATAAACAGGGTTGGTGCGGAATGCTATAAACAGGGGCGGTGCAGAATGCTATAAACAGGGGCGGTGCAGAATGCTATAAACAGGGGCGGTGCAGAATGCTATAAACAGGGGCGGTGCAGAATGCTATACACAGGGGCGGTGCAGAATGCTATACACAGGGCGGTGCAGAAGGCTATACACAGGGGCGGTGCAGAAGGCTATACACAGGGGCGGTGCAGAAGGCTATACACAGGGGCGGTGCAGAAGGCTATACACAGGGGCGGTGCAGAAGGCTATACACAGGGGCGGTGCAGAAGGCTATACACAGGGGCGGTGCAGAAGGCTATACACAGGGGCGGTGCAGAAGGCTATACACAGGGGCGGTGCAGAAGGCTATACACAGGGGCGGTGCGGAATGCCATACACAGGGGCGGTGCGGAATGCCATACAGGGGCGGTGCGGAATGCCATAAAAGGGGCGGTGCGGAATGCCATACACAGGGCGGTGCGGAATGCTATAAACAGGGGTGGTGCGGAATGCTATAACAGGGGTGTGTGGCGGAATGCTATAAACAGGGTGGGTGGTGCGGAATGCTATAAACAGGGAGGTGCGGAATGCTATAAACAGGGAGGTGCGGAATGCTATAAACAGGGAGGTGCAGAATGCTATAAACAGGGAGGTGCAGAATGCTATAAACAGGGGTGGTGCGGAATGCTATAAACAGGGGTGGTGCGGAATGCTATAAACAGGGGTGGTGCGGAATGCTATAAACAGGGGTGGTGCGGAATGCTATAAACAGGGTGGTGCGGAATGCTATAAACAGGGGTGGTGCGGAATGCTATAAACAGGAGGTGCGGAATGCTATAAACACGGAGGTGCGGAATGCTATAAACAGGGGTGCGGAATGCTATAAACAGGGTGGTGCGGAATGCTATAAACAGGGAGGTGCGGAATGCTATAAACAGGGGAGGTGCGGAATGCTATAAACAGGGAGGTGCGGAATGCTATACACAGGGAGGTGCGGAATGCTATAACAGGGAGGTGCGGAATGCTATAAACAGGGAGGTGCGGAATGCTATAAACAGGGAGGTGCGGAATGACTAAACAGGGAGGTGCGGAATGATCTATAACAGGGAGGTGCGGAATGCTATAACAGGGAGTGCGAAGCTAACAGGAGGTGCGGAATGATCTAAACAGGGAGGTGCGGAATGATCTAAACAGGGAGGTGCGGAATGCTATAAACAGGAGGGGTTTAAAGGGGGGCGGAATGCTATAAACAGGGGGGTGCGGAATGCTATAAACAGGGAGGTGCGGAATGCTATAAACGGAGGTGCGGAATGATCTAAACAGGGAGGTGCGGAATGATATAAACAGGGAGGTGCGGAATGCTATAAACAGGGGTGGTGCGGAATGCTATACACAGGGAGGTGCGGAATGCTATACACAGGGAGGTGCGGGATGCTATACACAGGAGGTGCGGAATGCTATAAACAGGGGTGGTGCGGAATGCAATCAGAGTCGAAGCCTTTGACGGTGGATGGGACCTGGACTTTTCAGGTAGGATGGTCTGGCCGAGCCCGAGACTACACATCCATAACCCAGTTTGGAGCGGATCAGAGCCCCGTCAACACGGAGAAGTTTTTTTCAGCGACCTAATCTGAGTGTGCTAGAACTCTCCCGAGTGTTCACTGCTTTCAAACAAGCAGTTTTTAAGTGTTGGAATGCGACATTTAAAGTTCAGTTTCGGATAAAAGATGACACCCAGAAATTTGCCTTCTTTCATATCTGGAATGGTGGATTTATTCAGACGAATTTCAGATCGCAAAGAACTGACGAAAACTGTGAAAATGGATACACTGTTTTGGTGCTTGAAAAGGTAAACCCGTTTTCCTCGGTCCAATTGCACAGAGTGCGAAGTCAACAAACGGAGAGGACTCGGAACCCCGGTTTACTTAATTGACAATGTCGTTAATTTTGATACTGAACAACCCGGTGGGAAAATGCTCCTTTGAGGTACACACAAGTCCTGTCCATAGATGTCCGACAGCGTGGTGCCAATTCGGACTTGGAACTGCCGATTAGCCAAACAGGTTTGAAGGAATAAAAACAGATGACCATGAAAACCAAGTTTATGAAGGTCTATAAGAATTTCAGATTTCCAAGCGCTATCACACGCTTTTTCTAGATCAAGAAATATAGCAACCACAATGTTGTCATGATTATTCATGAATGCGTTGTAGATGGTGGTTTCCAGACGACCAAAAGGCCATCGGTTTCAAGCTTATACATTAGACGGGAGCGTTGTGTTCTTTCTCTTCCTTTGCGAACTGTAACCCGACGCACGTTAATTACACCTTGG
>JAFLJL010010534.1:0-22500 GCA_018398815.1 Conus ventricosus
TGTGGACAATGCCTTACCAACGGAGGATCTTGAGCCGTGACTGTTACAATGACCAAGGCCAACGTCTTTTCCCATGGCTTTACGCCAGCAAGAAACTGATGGGCGTTGAAGTGAAAAATTACTATACTACTAACAAAGTGCCTTGCTGATCGGGTCTGGGCTACCAGACGTTCATCCATATTTGTATGGGCGAGTTTATCTTGAGTCTGTTCACGCAACCCCTCCAGTATCGATCCACATAATTACGCCTCTTGCGTTACAAGATGACTCATAGGGGTTGGGAGCCATGGAGCTTCAAGGTTTGGACTTTCCGTTCCGTCACATCCGGGAAGTGGGCAATGTATAGGCAATTACTTGCAGTCGGCTCGGTGATCCTTTACCGAGTCCATTTCTTGATATTGCTGCCCCTTCGGCTGGAGGATGAACTGTAACCAACGGTTGTCTCGCGGCTTGGTGTCGCAACCTTGCTTTCGCTCGGTTTTGCTTTTCGGCATTATTACAGTGTTCAATGTTACTGTCATAGGCTGGGGAGTTCACTATGGCCTCATTGGCGCAGTGTTCACTGTTTTCTGGTCATAGGCTCGGGGTAGTCTATGCTCAGTGGCGCCAGTGTCACTGTTTTTTCTGTCATAGGCTGTGGTAGTACTATGCCTCATAACACTAGAACGTTTTTCGTCCGGGGGCTGCTCACGAACAGGTTTATGTCCAAGGGTAAATAATTCCACGGTAACTGAGAGTCCATCCTGTTTGGTTTGTTATGTTTCCCTCCGAAGACGAAAACACTACGTCAAATATGTTTGGGTTCCCTGTTTCGTTATTTCTGTTTTCCAGTATAGCGCTTTCCTCCATCTTCCCTCCTATATATTCTTCTTTCATCATCCCCATCTCCTACCTGTAACTGCCAAGGTTTTTAGCGAGGTCTCGCTGTTTCAGGTCTGACACGCACGCCTTCAGCGTTTTTTTTTTTCTCGGAGATTCTCGTGTCTACTCACGCCATAATCGAAGCTGACATTTTTGTTCGCGAGGTGGCCGTTCCCTTGGCACCTTTGACGAATCGTACCGCCCTCGAGTTCGAAGTCATATCTACTGTCCCCTGGTCAGCTTTACGAGTTTCCAGTCTGCATTGCCGTTTTGATTTCTTCATTGGAATCTTCCAACCTCACGCCCGAGAATGTCATCCTTCGTTGGAATGGGGGAATAGGGGGTTTTGGTGTCTGGCGACATTGGAGCTCTCTATCCTGCTGAACATGGAGCTGTGGCCAGTGCGTCTCCCGACCAGTTCTATTTCCTCGTCGGGAGAGTTGGGAGGCCCGTGTTGGAGAACGCTGGTTCTTCAGTGAGTCAGAGCGTACACACGGCTAGCTTTTTCATAAGCCGTTTAGGTGACGTGACGTTTTGTTCCTTGAGATAGGCTTCTATCGCGCGTACTTTCCCCACGGTTTCGTGTAAATAAATCACTCGTTATTCAATTCAAAAAGGTGGAGTCCAATAATTTCTTCTTTTCTATCGTCATTTCTCTCTAAAAGTCTTTAGCGTGTTCTAACCGGTTTTTCGTCTGCTTCATCTGCAGGAGTTAGAGTTCTCTAGTTGTCCTGCTAAAAATCTTGTGAGTTCGAGATTTTGCTGGTCAAGTATGGCTCATGCATGAGCAAAAGAATAAACTTCCATCTTGAAATTTAGTGTCCGTCCGTACTTTCAAAATTCTTATACAATATAATATTTGCTTTTTGGTTGAGTGGCTAAGCGCCTAAGTTTTATTTATGTGAGAGTAAAATTTTGACGGTCTGAGCGAGCCGTGGTGTGATTGGGTTTTGAGGCAAGTTACCTGTGGGGGGAGGGGGGGGCGGGGGCATTCAATTCCACCCACTCTTGCCAGTCCATCAGCGTTTTCTCCTCCCCTGTGTTTTCGGTCCTTCGTCAATCCATACATATTTTGTGCATTATTTTGCGATCTGCGATGCTTCACTCTACACCTAACATAATCCACTTCTATTTATAATAAATAGCGAGCAAAAATGCCTACGGTTGATCTTCTGAAATATTTATTGTGGTAATTTTTTATTTCTAAAGAGAAACTGTCTACCAGGGGTTGCTTAATCACTCTTCGATTCAATGCATAATTCTTTCTAAAATGTCTTCCTACCAATGTCAGACTTCTTGGATTGAAATACAATGGATAAATATTAAGAAAGTTACTCCGTGACAAAATTTACTTAGGTTTTTCATTTACATTAAGTTGTTAACGCTAGAAATTAGGGCCTGTACATGCATCGCTGTTGACCTGGCTTGACCATAAAAGCCCTCTTTATCTTTACCCTCAGTATTTTATAACTATATTATTCGATGGACACTTACTCTATCTTTTGATCGACAGACCTCATTCTCTTCTTTCATTCTTCTTACTATCTGCTGCTTTCCTTCCTCCCTCTTATCTCCCCTCTTTCACTAATCTTCTCCTCTGGCCTCGACCAACTGACCACAACCCTCTGAACACTGGAACCAAACTGAAATCACAATCCCAATGGGCATGGTAGTGACCCCCAGCCTAGGCTTGCTTGCTTGTCGTTTCACATGTCGGTTCGGACCCTGGCTGTATATCGAACTTCCGGCCTACCTCCTTCTTGGCCGCGGTGCTGGGAGAGTGCCGGAGACCGACAGCGGGAGGGCGTGTAGTGCTTCCACTGCGCCGCGGCTGGTAACAATACCCGACTTCCATCAAGACAATATCTGGCACTGGCCGACACAAGTGGGTGTGTTAGTTGTGGGAAGTGTCGGAGTGGTGTGGTGCGTGGCAAGTGGTTCGCCGGCCCACGACTCGTCTCCTCAGTATTTTTTAAAAACCAAAATTCCGCTCCCACCTCCCTCCCCCCCCCCGCCCCCCCCCCCCCCTGAAAATTCACGGCCCCTGTGGTATGATATTTTTTAGATATGACCCTATTACTTCTTTTTCTTTCTAAGTGGAAAATAGAGGTGTAATCTGGGCCATCCCGGGACGGGGAGGGGTGTGTGATGTTAAAACATTGTTTCCTTTTATTATTCTTTTCTTTGGCCCCTATCTAGTAGTTAATCTCTTCTGTATCATGCACTTCTTTCCGCCTCCTTTCTCCTGGCCCGGTTATCTTCGGTCTTCCTCTCTCTTCATTGCAGTGTCCCCCCCTCCCCCCACTCTTAAGTGTGTGTGAGAGACGTGCTGTGTGTGTGTGTGCGGCTCGTGATGTCTGTTTGGGTGAGTGAGTTGTGTGTGTGTGTCCTGTGTGTTGCGTGCGTGCGTGCGTGCGTGCGTGCGTAGCGAGTGCGTGCGTGCGTGTGTGCCAGTGTGAGTGTGTTGTTATCTTTGTCAATTAAATATTTGGCTTTGATTGTCGACTGGGTCCCTGGTGTACGTGTGTGATTGTGATGTAGGGTGCCCGACTTCCACTCTCGGCTGTGGTTCGGACCCCCCATTTCGCCTGCCTGCCTTCCTCTGCCAGCCGTGCCTCTCTCTCTCTTCTCTCTACTCCTCCTCTCGTCGAGTCTCTCTCGTTCATCTCTCTCTCTCCACTCTCTCGTCTTCTACTCCCCCTCCCCTCCCTCCCTCCCTCCCCTGCCCTCCACTGGCGCGGTTCAATCGGTCCAAAAGTCAAGCCACTGGGCAAATGCTGTCCACACCCCATCCCTCTTCCCCTCCCCTGAACGTCCCTCTCAAGAAGAAAGGTAGACACACGTCTCATAGAAAAGAAAAAGCGTGTTGAGATTGATAAGGGGTGGGGGGTTGGGGGGGAGAAGAGAGAGCCTGCCATGGGAGAATCTGTCCACCCCCTGAATTATTTTCCCCACAGCCGGCTGTCTTCACTAAAAAAAAAAAAAACAAAAAAGAACAGAGAGACAGAGAGAGAGAAGAGAGTAGAGAGAGAGAGAAGAGAGAGACCTTTACGATGACGGTTGAAAACGAGATGGTGGTGGGGTAGGTGGGAGGAAGGAGGGACACAACCTGATGGTGGAAGGGGGGGATTCGGGGTGGGGGGTGGCAGTCTGAACGTTTTCAAAGAGCGGGAGAACAAGGTAAAGTCCCTGTCGGCTGATACATTCAATTTCCGCCACCACTCCTCACACTGGCTGTAACTGTAACCCAAGTATCGGCAGTGAAACTCCGATGATTACTGAAGCACCGATTGTTGCCCTCTCGGCATTTTTAGGGTATTAAGAAATCGGCTTCTTTTTCATAATGCTGGTTTTCTAATAATTTCTTTTCTCTGTTTTATATTGTTGTTGTTGTGAGCATGTGCCTCGTCAATAAAATCTCTCACTCTCCTCACTCCTTTTCTCTCTCTCTCTCTCTCTCCTCTCTCTCTTCTCTCTCACCTGCATGCCGAGTCCGCGCGAATGCACACACCCACACCAGTTACATGCCACACATCACACACAATCCACACACACGATCACACACACACACGACACTTGACTAACATCATTCCGACACGGACCACACGTCTGACTTCGTACGTTTTTCTTAAACCATTACATTTCCAGTAAAGAGTATCGAGCATGGACAAGGTGAGTGGGGGACGGAGGGGGGGGGGGGGGGGGGGCGAGGAGGGGGGGGCGGCGTGGCGGTGTTTGAGGGAGGGAGGCCGGGCCGGTGAGCGGGGGGGGGAACTTATGATGAAAAGGTGGCAAAAGAACACAACACACACAACACACGAAGTCACACTCCTACACACATCAGCACACACACACACACTCACCACACAGGGGGCGACGGGGCACATACGACACACACACTACATACGGGAATGGGGGGGGATAATATTGTTGTTCTCGGTCGCGAGAGGGGGGGTTCAGTGGGCGGAGTAGGTGAGAGAGTATCAACACAATGAAGAAAGAGAAGGATTGGGGGACAAGGGGGGGGGGGCGGTGGGTGAAGTGAGGCGGTGGGGTGGCGGGGCGGTGGGTGTGAGGGGAAGGGGGGGGTTGTGCGGGGGGGGGGGGGGGGGGGGGGGGGTGGTGTTTGAATAAAAGGATGGCACCTCACCTTTAGATTCAGGGGATGGAGGGGGGGTGGTGTTTTATAATTATATTTCGGTTTATATGGTCTGAAAGAGGCAGAAAGTATTGCGGAGGGGGGGGGTGTTTATAGGGTGGGAATGAGGAGTGGAGAGGGGTGGGGGGGGGGTTGTAAGAGTGATGATTAAAGGGGGGGGGTAGGAGTGGGTGGGGGGGGGGGTGGGTGGGGGTTGGGAAGGTGTTGAGTTAAAGATGAATGAGGGGAATTTTGTTAGTATATTGAGGGTCATTGGTTGGAGGATGAGGGGTTGGGGTGAACTAGTTAGGGTTATTATAGTTGTAATGATTATAAGGTTGAAGGATAGTTATTGCGGTATAGGTAAGGGTAGGGGATTATATAGTTATGGGGGGGGGTTGGAGGGACATGTTAGGGGTGGAAGGGGATTGATTTAGATTTGGGAGAGGGTACAGCTTGTTGGGGGAAGTATGTGGTTTGGTAATAGTGGTAGGTGAGAGATAGTTTAATGATATATTTAGTGAGATGATAGTTTAATGATGTAGGTAAGGTGGGATATATAGAATTGGGGATATTTTAATGATTAGGTTATGGGGTAGAGGAGGTTTTAATATGGGTTGGTTAGGATAGTTTATTATATGTTAGTGTGAGGATAGGTTTAAGAAATAGTAGTAAGTATTAGTTTAACGGATAGTAATAGTTAGGATAGGTTAATTGATAGTTTAGGTGAAGGATAGTTTAATGAAAGAATAGATGGGATATAAGATAGTTTTAATGAGTATATAGTTTAATGATAGTAAGTTTTTGATAGATTTAATTATAGGTTATAGTAGATTAAATTAAAATATCATGAGTTTGTCTAGTTTCACAAGAACGATAAAGTAGCTTAAAGTATAAAGAAAGTAGCCGCTGATTATTGAAACCTGCACGTAACGTAGCTTCACGAAACCAACCACGTAGCGTCTTCAAAAACATGCCACGTGAACGTACTTCATAAACCTCACGTAACGTAGCTCTCACGCAGAGCACACGTACCAAACAAAGAAGAAAAAGATAAACACCGAAGGTGCTGGGCGAGGACCCATAGAAGCACTGTCTTCCGCCTGCCTTATATAGCAGTCCGTTACCACCCTTTCGGAGGGCCTGCGCAGTGTTGACCGATGTACAGGCACGCACAGGACACTCCATTAAGAAAAGAAATCAAGGGACAAAACTGCTCCTGAACAGAGTGTAAAATCAGACTACAGGTGCAGCTCATAACAGCCATAAAGGTAGCATCCTCCCATGGGTGTACCAGCCCGAATTTCATGACGCAGAGCCCAACCGGGCGAAAAACACCACCTCTCCACTGCCCTAGCACACCCCGACAGACCCAACCACCTCCCTACCCACGGACAGACATGAAGAAACAGTGCCAAAACTCCAGACACAAGCCAAGCTTTTCGCCATACGGTCTTATGTGCCCCTCACGATAGAAACCAAAAAAAGTTTTTTAGTCTTTCCCACTTGTCAACACGGTACTTTCTCCTGTGGTCCAGTGGAGAGTCCTTTCCTTTCCCTTCACCGACACTGGACGCTTTCTCCAGGGTCAAGCCTAGTTAAGGCAAAGAGAAAAACAAGCAGTAGGGGGGGAGCACCCAAAGGCACATAAACGAAGCCTTTACAAAAACACACGTAACCTAACTTCACAAAACCAGGCAGCGTAACGTAACTTACGTCAACAACGATGAACGCAAGAATTGGATCTACTCCAAACGCGGAAATAAAATCTTTAACAAGAAAAAGATTTTTTCTTTCTAACGATAGAAGTAGCATATCATAGCTATTCTCTGTCATACCACCAGGAATTTCAAAAGGAATGAGACGTACCAAATCATTCTTCCTTCTGGAAAATAGGATCAACAACAATGCTTGCTCCATCTCCAAGTTCTGTGGCAGAGAACCTCCTATATCGACTTGACCAAATCGTAAACAGTTGCAGCGCGGGTACGATTACTACTTTAAAATGGAAAAATGATGGGAGCGGGCTACGCGTCGGGAGACATATAGAAAAAGAAGTCTCACTGCTACGGACCTAAATGCTATTTGATGGACCTGCACAGTTCTTTTTTTTTTTTCAATTTTAATATTTCCAATATTTTTCCTTCCGACGGTGGTAGCCAGTTTTATATGCTGTAAGCCATTTATGTTACACAGCGAGACAAGCCTTATTACTTAAGGGCCAATCGTTCGGTACGTTGCCTCCCTTGCAAAGGATCTTACCCTTTCGTTAAATGACTATATACTTTGAGGAATTCCTATGCTAAACGAAAGAGTGGAGGAAGGTGTGTGTGTGTGGGGGGTGGGTAGGGGTGGGGGTGGGGGGGGTGGGGGGGGAGGGGGGGGGGGGGGGGGGGGGGGGGGGGGGGGGGGGGGGTGGGGGGGGTGTTGGGGGGGGGGGGGGGGGGGAGGGCGAGGATGAGGGAAAGAGAGAGCTCGAGGGGGATCACGGGGATTCTGCAATATTAATCAAAATTCGTCTGTTCTGCAATATCCCTCTCCCACCCCACCCCGTCCTCGCTCCTCCAAACAGTCATGATCTACAACTCCCCCTCTTCCCTTCCCATTCCCCCCCTACATAAAATAGTTTATCCGGCAGCCGGAACTCACACAAATGTTGGGGGGGGGGCGATATGGGGGCAGGGTGGCGGTGAGGCCTGTCCGTCACTTCGGGGGGGGGGGGTGTCGGGGTGGGCGGGTGGGGTGGGGTGGGGGAAAGAGTGTAACCAAAAAAGTGTGTGCAAACCTTCCACTGTCTCAAATGTGCGACAATTAACAGTATATTACAAAATCATTCTGCGGAAACATCTCTCTAGGGGAGAAAAAAGTGGAGGGTTTGATGGGGGGAGGCGGGACGAGCTATTCTGGTTGTGTATTGACTCTTTCCGCACCATCACCCAGCGGAAATGATGACTGAATTATCAGAAAAGACAATCTTTTTCAAGGCTATCAATTCATCTGATTTCAGGTAATTTTCTAGAACCAATCACTTAGTTCTAACACAACAAGCGTTCAGCTCACTCGAAGCCTCCCAAACAAAACTTACAACAGATCGCACAGACTGCCTACTTTTTGGGAACAAAAGTCAGATGTCTCGGGTCGTGGCCGTCGAGTGTGGTCCACGCGTTCGGGGTAGTGCTGGTGTGCTACGTGGCGTTCCGTTTCGCGGGTCGTTCTCGTTGGATTATGTGGTGATTTGTTGTTTTCTGTTGCTTAACGCTTTTACTATTCTCGGGGTACGTTTTTGTGTGTGCGCCTTTTTAGTTTTTTGTCCGTTCTTCTTTTGCTCGTTTCCTTTTTCGTTTTTAGTTTGTGTTATTTTGTTATGGCGTCGGGCTGTGCTCGGAATCGAGGTCGGCGGAGCACGAGAGGCGACGCTGCGTCGTGGCCTCGCGTGTGTGCGGGGCGTGGCGCCGTGTGGCGGTGTTCGTGCCGTCTCGGTCGATTCTTGCGGGTTGGTTTCTTCTCGGGTGACGGCGGGTCACGCGAGTCTTCAGCGTTGCGTCGTCGCGGCGAGCCCGCGTCGTTGTGGCTCCGTGATGTTACGCTTCTCGGTAGGCGTGGCTGTTGCGTGGTGGGCGTTGTCGGGATCACTCGTCGGTCCTCGGTTCGTGGGGGTATCTCGGGGACGCTGTCCGGTGTCGGTACGAGGGTCGGCGTGAGTTTCGTATTTGAGGGTGTTCTCGGTGGGTGGTTGAGTTCGTTGAGGGCGAGAGTGCTCGGTCTTTTCTACCTCGAGTGATCGTCTTTCCGTTACACCCGTGTGTTTTTGTTTAAGTGACGCGGGCTACGGCGGAGTGCGTGATCGGTAATCGAGTTGGGTGTTCGGGACTGAGAGTTTGTTGCCGTCCGGACGTTTACGTTTCAGATAGTCTCGGAGTTCGTTGTGTGTCACTTTGGATGGGTTTTTTTTTGTATGTGATTGGTGCTAAGTTTTGGTATGATCGTGGGGTGCGAGTGTTGTCTCTCTGTGTGAGCTCGTGTGTTTTTGTTGGTGGTGGGGTTTTTGGTTTTTTGAGGGATTTTTCGTGTCGTTTGCGTGCCTTGCGTTTTTTAGTGGGGTGTCTCGTGTTTGGCTCGTTTAGTTTCGATGTTTTGGTTTCTTCTCTTTGACGGTTGAGCTTGTTTTTGTTTTCTGCTCGACGATTGTTTCGTCCTTTTTTTTCCTGTCCGTTTTTACTCTTATTTGTCTCGCGATTGTGTATTATGTCGTATTTTTGTTGGTTTTTCGTCGTTTTCATTCCGCGTTTTTTTTGTTTTTTTAGAGGTTTCGTTGTTTTATTTATTCTCGTTTGTTCTTTTACGTTGGTTTTCGTTTTGTTTTCTTACGCTTTTGTTTTCTTGTTTGCCTCGTTTTTCGTAACTCGGCCATTTTTTGGCGTTTGGATCTTTGTGGGGACTTTTTTATGTTGTGGGTCGGGTCGTTTTTTGGTCGTGTTTAGTGCGTGTCGTCTCTCGAGTTTGGTGTGGGGACCGCCTGCGTGGTGGGTTTGGGACGTCGGTCGACTCTGATATGGTGTCCGTGTTTCACGGTGTAACCTGGTTTCGGTGTGTTTTTTTATAGCGGTTTTCGCCGCGTTTGTTGTTTGGTGTTATGGCTCCTGAGACGGGTTGTTCTGAGTCGAGTGCGGTCCTCGGTTGCGTGACGCGTTTGGTACGGGGTAGGGCGGCTCGACTTTGGTCGTGGTGCCTGTTAACGGGGTATTCGTTCGTTTGGGTTTGATCGGTTGGGTCGTTGTCTTGGGTATCTTTGTTGTGTTTCGCGTTTTGACGTGTGTTCCTCGCTTACGACGTTCGGTTTTGATTATCGTATTCGTTTGGTTTTTCGCTTTTTTTTTGGGTCTCCTTCGTCATCCGCTGTCGCCGTTTCTTCTTTACGCGTCGTTGTGGTGTATAAGTTATTTCGTCGCCTTTATTTTGTGGACGTTTATACACTTTTTCTTGTTTACGCTTTTCGTGTCGTTTTGTTATGGTGAGTTCGTTTTAATTTAGTCGTTGTTGGATGTTGGGTGTTTAACTTTTTCGTGTCCGTTTCGTTGTGTTTTTTCCGTGTGTTTTTTTTTAGTTGATTTGTCGTGATTCTTTTGCGATGTATTTGTTGTTTTACGTTGTTTTTTTTTTTCTGTACTCCGTTTTTCGTTGGTACTTGTTGCTCTTGTCTCGATGTTCTGTCGATTCAGGTGGGCTGGTGACGACGATGAGGACGCGTGGCGTTCGGGTTGTTCGTTGTGGTCGTTTTTTGTTTGTTGTGGCTCTTTTTTTGGTAGTTTGGTTTCTTGTGAGTACTGTTTTTGTTTCTGCTCTCGTCTGTCCGTTATATGGTTTTAAACCTCGGTTCACTTTCTCTTTGATAGTTTTACGTTTCGTATTTTATGTGTGTCTTCTTAATCGTTACGTTTGTCTCTCGTGCTTACGGAGTTATGGCGACTTGTTGACTCGTCATTTTGATCGTTACTGTTTCTTTTTTTGTGTTTGCTTTACCGCTCGTATCTGTGTTTGGGGGATATAATCTGTTCGGTTTATTTGTTTTTAGTTGTGCTCGACTTTCAGTGATCTCCAATACGCGTAGCGTGGCGGGTTTGTTTTATGACTTTTCGTGGGTTTTTAGTGCGTGTTTCTCCGTAATTTTCGTGATAAGTCGCTGTCTCGTTTCCTTCGTATTTGGTTTCCCGTCGTCGTTGGTTATTTTCTTCGTGTTTGTTGAGTTTTGAATCTTTCTCTCGATGATGTGTTGTCGCTTTTCGTTAAGTAGTGTGTGTGGCGGGATTGTTTGTTTATCTGTTGTGTGGTTAGTAGTCTTTTCCGCGGGTCCGTTTGAGCTACGTATTTTTTGTATCTTTAGTTTGTGTGTAGACGTTATTTGTTATTGTTTTTAGCTCGTTTTCGTGTTTTCTGCGCTTTGACGAGTCGTTTTTATTTGTTTCCTGTCGTTCTTGTCGTGTATCCCTTTGTCTTTGTTCCGGTGTGCTTGTTTTGTCGTCAACTACTTCCACAGTAGCAAACATGTTCTCGCTCGTGTTTTGTCCAGTCCTCCTCTAGATCATACTTGATATCGAGCAGGAGAGATTGCTTCAATTCTCTCATCAAAAGTCCCTGCTTGTCCATTAAAACAGTAAGGGCGAACACGCAAATATCACACCCCCTACTTCTATCCCCTTTCTTCGTTTAAAAAGTTTAAGATCCCATGGTTATCAGTCTTTGTAAATATTATTGAATTCAATTGGCCTTACGTCTTGTCAAAATACCACCACATGTGTCCTGTCAACCAGTTTTGTTTCTTAGACATAACCCACATTTAAACACACTACGCACTGCACAGCAACGTCGCAAACGGCACACTCACGCACCCGCTCGTTGCGCAACTAACACATAACGCACACACAGTGGCGCACACATGACGTAAATCGCACACTCACACGCACACACACACTACACACGCACACACACCCCGCCACACACAAAACACACACACACACACACAGACACCGCAACACACTCACCACTGATTGATCGGTTCTATAAGAACCCAACACCTTACTCTGTCAAATATTGACAGTAACACTCGCCATCATCCCAGCTTTAAAAACCTTCTTGCTCCCGCCCAACAACCACTATGGCCTTCTCTCATTTACTAAATCCCCAGCGAGTCCTTAAGTGACGTACAAAAAAAGTAGCTGTTATTACATTTCCAGAGTATAAAAGATGGCGCAACGTTTTGCGACGGGGTTGTGTGGTTGTGAGTTGGGGACGATAGTGAGGTCCTAAAAGTGCGTTACAGCCATTTTCCAGCCAACGCAAAAACGTGTCATTAAGACGATTGTAGTTTCCAAAGAAACAGTTTTTCAAATCTGTCACCAAGAGGGGCAGTGAAAAGAAGTTTACGCAACTCTCACCACACCGCCGAGAAGAATAATATATAGTACTGAAAATATAAAAACTATTCTAGTATCTATAATAAATGAGTTTTTGTTTGTGTGTGTGTGTGATCCTGTCTGTGAGTGTGCCTTTTGTACGTTGTGTGCTGTGATGCTGTGTACCTTTGAAATGAAAAACAATTAAAAACTCAAGCATTAAAACGCACGCTATCAAACCCTGAAGTTCGCGCATGTCTGCGTTGGTTGATCAGTGTGTGGATGGGCAATGAGCTGACGATTGCTGCTATAAATATAATATATAGAAGATTATGTAGTAACTAAATAATATATGATATCAATATTAAATTATAAATATAATATAAAATAAATAAGATGCTGTTGAGTATCTTATTATTCCCCGTTGCTACATGTGTATACTCTCATGTGCTTTTATTTCATATTCACTTATGAAAAAATCATCATCTTGTGTCTGCCAATTGTTTAACCATTCTTGGATATCTGTTGGCTAATCTAATCGTTAGTACAAAAGAGACTATCCTATAATCGTGGATATACATACAAACATGCCTATTCTCTTAAATGTGCGCCATAGTATTATCAAACATCTTTTGTGCAATGTTTATTGTGTATAGATGCGCTCATTATTAAAAATATATTTCCCCAAAGAGATATGTGTTAGTCTGTGTTTTTATTCTTTCCTTTCAGTATACCAAATGTATGTTATGCTACAGTTTCTGACTTGGCGTTTTTAATCAATATAATCTTTTTCTCTTTTGTAGAAATGATATTGGTTTTATGGTTTGCAATACCGTAGTTTTGAATTGGTATTTCAGATGTATTCATTTGTTTCTTTTGCGTTCCTCCCATTTCTGTTCACAGTGGCTTGGTCACAACAAAGACTTGTCCGTATGTAAAGGCATTTGTTGCTGTGTTGGGGACACTGTTTCTTTTTTGGTACAGTTACAATATTTAATCCTTTCTGCTCAAACAACTATTTTTTTTCCCCTCATGTGCCGTGCTTTCTTCCTTACTAATTTATGCTGAATTCAATGGCTTTTACAAGATTCGGCACATCTCACACAACATAGAAGGCAGGCAGGAGGCGGCAAGTTACCCCTCACTCAGTTTCTGTAGCTGTTCTGGGGGGGGGTGGCACAGCGGAGGGGGGGGGGGGGGGGGGGGGGTTAGGGGGGGGGGGGGGTGGGGGGTAAAAAGGGGGGGGGTTGAGGAGGGTGAAGGGCAGGGGTGAAAAATGGAAGATAAGGGGGGGATGGGGTGGTAGTGGGGGGGGGGGGGGGGGTGTAGATATACAGACATAGATATATATATATAATATTAAATAAATCAGTCGTCTATCTGTCCCTTGCCCTCACAGACCCTTCACCTCCCTCCCCCACCACTCCCCCCATCAACTCTCCTCTCCCAGTCTCCCCATCTCTCCTCTCTCTCGACTGCATATAAATCTTACTCTATACATATATAACCATATATAAATATATATATACTTACTATATATTGTAGTTTAGGACAGAATTCATCTAACCCACTGCAGATATGACTGCTTATCCTCCCCCTATTTCTTCCAATCCACAGACATACGCCCAGCAAGCGATTAGTTATATAATTCAATTATAATATCATAATATATCTTAATATATATAAATCTACTATATCTATTATATATTATAATAAAAAAAAATACACCACGCACATTATTATAAGTGTCGCTTAATCTTAAACAAAATCCCTAAAGCGCATACAGAGCGAGAAAAAGCCCAAACGACCAACACACACCACACACCACACAATCCCCACAGCACACACACCGCATCAAAACACACAGGAACACACAACAACACACACACACACCACACACGCACACACACCCACACACAATCACACAGCAACACACACACGCACACAAAGACCCACACCACTCACCTAATGGTAGCAGGAAAATTATGATATTATTGAAGAGATATTGTCCTTATGAGTGCGTACTGAAATGACAAAGAAAGAGCACTTGAGTTTTCGGAGTGCAGACGCGGGACCCATTGTTTCCAGACAGAGAAGGCGATGCCTGAACATCAAAAAAGAACGTGTCACCAACAGTGTTGTGGCCCGGAAAACGAGGATCTGGAAAAATGCCGAAGAGTCAGAATGAACGATCGAAGCTGTACTGGAAGTAGTATAGTCTGTGACAGAAGTTTAGAGAGGCAAGATTGAGCTCAGGGGCCATCCAACAATGCCAAACCTTGTAAACAGAGCAAAGAAGTTATTTTACATTCGATGCTGCTATTGTTCAACATATCGAAGCCAGAGCAAATTTTAAAGTCAAGGGAGAAACATGAGAGGGATTTCGATATTCGAGACAAGGCGCGAGCTAGAGCATAATTTTGGTACGATTCCACGCCATATTGCAAGAATATCTGTGGACAGCCAGCAAGAAAGCTAATTACAGTAGTCACAGTTCCCCTTTAGAGAAAGTAAAGCAGAAACCCGGAGGCCAATGGTGTGCTTCCTTCCAGACAAAGTTAGGTCCGCATCAGAACCGATTCTCCCGTAAGCTCAAGTATCAAGCAACTCAGGCAGATATCAAAGAAACTGCTAATTAATGAAAAGAGAAAGTCTTGTATCAAGACAACAACGCCTGAGATATCGCACAGCGTATAAGGTCTGAGTAACACAAGAAGGTACCAAGTTGTGGACATGAATAAGGAACGAGACTTTGTAGACATGAAGATCCGTATTTTGGGAGAATGAATCCTCAGTCTCATTGTTGTCATTGATAAACAGAAGATTTGTTGCAATGGCAAATCCATGCCTGTTCCAGATGCAGAGTCTGTGATGCGATCAACATGACTATAGGCAGAGAGGAAGCCACATCAGCACCAGCAGAAATGTGAGATTTTTGATTCTCTGACCACGAAGAAGCAGTGGAGTGACTTGTTCATGATGGTCTACAATGTTCCATAGTATGGTGGTGGTGTATCAGTATCACACAAACATGAAAGACCATGGTAGACCCAAGGGACAGAGCCATGGTGAACACCGATAATTCAAGTCACAGACAAGAGCTTAAAGAAACAAAAACCATTGACAGAGACCCATCTTGGGTTCAACCAGAAAGGTAAGCAAAACAACCATGCAAACTCGTGACGGAGAGAAGGCCAAAAAGCTACATATATTGAACTGCTAATAACATCTAACAATAAATCATTATATCTAACTATATATATATATATATAAAAATATAATAGTATATACAGTAAATATAATAAAAAATAATATTACGCAATAATTAACTTATAAACAAAGCCTGTCTCATATGTCTTAAATCTGTTGCAGAAATAGTGGAGATAAAGCACCACATAATCAGCAGTGGTAGATGTATGTCCTTCCTAACTAATCAGTATAGATGTCTATGAGTGTGTGAATGAAAAACATCAAATACAATCGCTTCCCTCACAAATGACCATCCAGCAAGGCTTTTTGTCACCAAGGGGGAGAGCACACCTCCAAATCATCGAAGAGAGTATCGATTGCGATGATAGTCATTTCATATAAGCGATATTTATTCCAATCACTGTGCCCCCACAACGCACATACTTTTAGACTATGCAGAATCATCAACGACTGGCAGAGTCAATGAGAGCTAACTCTCCCCTATTTCCTCATAATCCCTAATACCCGTAAGAAGCAGCTATGTTTATAATTCAATCTGCTTCTTGCAGATCAGAATGCAGACACCAATCTGCTCTGAAATGTTGCTGGACACGGTGCGGCGGTACTAAACCTTGGAAATTCACTTAGTTATGTACGCAATATTATATAAAACTATAGAACAAAAATATAATCATATCTTATATAAATAAAGTATCTATATCATCACAAAATCGGTATATAGCCCTATAAATTGGTTCCCCTTCATATATATATAATATAAACTAAAAAATTCCCGTACTAATAAGCTTCCGAGCACCATTCCAGCAACTTGACAGATGCAGCTTGGTTTGTTGTCAATTACTGCAAGACCATATTGAATTATAATACACCAGCTTTTGCTCATAATGTCTTAGATTGAAAGACAACTAGGGGTGAGATTAGCATTCAGTCTCTGCATGTTAGATAAATTCAGCCGTAACATAACATTATTAGCTTGATTGAGTGGAATGGGGCCAATAATAAAAATTACAATGTCTTCTCACAATGAGGTCGCTTCATCAAGCTTATAGTCACCAATGTGTGAGAAAAACGTCACTAACATCATAAACTACTGTGTCATCTATACCCCAGTAATTTTCTGAAAACCGCGGATTACTCATCAACCTCGAGTTGACAAGCGAAAAGAGGTAATTTTGAACCATCCTCAGCCTTTCGCTTATTAAGACTAATGCCTATGTCTTTCATGATTTCTATCTCTTAGCTTCTTATCGATGGCACCCTTCTCTGGCTTGGTTTTTTTGAAAACACTCAGACAAACGATACTACGGTATTCGCACTACCGAGCCTTTTTCTGGGATACGCATTTCGACTTAAAACCGAAAAAGGCCAGAGGAGGTAAATGTTACACCACTCTCCACTGTCACGAGGAGGAAACAAGAAAACTCGGGTACCACTATATTTAATGTGTTATTTGGTCTCTCAAATTAAGAGAGAATTAAATTGAAACTAGGGTTGCAAAGCTCTGGCGATACTGCAGGCCGGGAAATCTAAAACAAATCTTCAAAAGTAATCCAAAGCGAACCGCCAAGAAAAACGTAGACACCGAACACTCACAAACATAACAACACGACTCGTCTTTCGTACGAGACCCGGTGTCTTCTTCAGGCACGATTCAATCAACGCCATTACTTGCGCATGCTACGTGAAAATGAAGGTAATGATTGCTCCGTTATTCCTCGTTTTCCTGAATGTACTTGTATCTTGCCTAAGAAGACCAAAGATGTCGAAACGCGTTCGTATTTGATGTCTTGTGATTGTTTGTCCTTTTTTCTTGAGGGTTCGCTAACCATTAAATTTCCAACAATTAAAAATAGAATTGCCTTCTAAATGGGAACAGAAAGGAAAACAACAATGAGAGAAAATGGACACGATTTGTGTACATCCGAGAACCCTTTGTATTTTAAATCGGACAACTGCATTATCCAAAGACCTAAGTTGAAATAGATCAAACGTCTTAGATGTACACTACTTTCCCCAACCGTGAGTGAAAACAACTTAAGGACCGGGAACCTGCCCGAGAGAACTGAGGCCAAATCGAGCTTCTAAAACGAACAATCTCACCAGACACCGGGCATATTCAAGAAAAACTGATAACAAACTTGTGGATGGTTTGTTCAACATTATGATAAAACCAGTATGTGTGAAACCATCGGATGACACAAAATGAAGCGTTTTCCTATTTTTTCCCTTTATTGTAGTTAATTTTTCTTGGGGCGCGACAGTCCCAGTACAGACAGGTCAAGTGATTATGTCCTCATCTACCTACAATGGGGCTAATAGTTATTAGTGTGTATGTGTGGACGTTTCTTTATCCCCGCCATTAAGGTGCAAGCCATAACATCCACATCGAGGGAAACTCAGTCATGCAACGTGAAAACGATGGGTCATCCATCAGCCAACGGACATAACTAAGCTAACTTGACCTTGGTCCATTCTCTATCCTTAAGTTTGTGGTGGGGATATTACGTAGTGGTGCAGCGATGTTATCGGTGCTTTCGTTCGTTCACCACCACGGAACCTCTCGCCTCACCGATACTGCGTTTATTATAGTCTACTATTCACGGAAGGACTGTAATGGAAAAGTGGATTCCTTAACCCAAATGTTTAAACCACCGAGGGGGAAAAACACCCACTGTAGAAGCGTAAAGATCAGGAAACCCATGTAAAAACATAGCACGTCCCGCTCTAGCGGCAAAAATCCCCGCTTTAAGGCGAATCTGCCAGCTTGCGAGATCTCGATCGCCCAGCAACCCCAAAACGACAATGGATTGCTTCACTGAGATGATGATTGCTCCAACTCGAAGTTTCCTAACCACCACATGCCAGGGTGGTCCCTGTTAGCTCTCAGGTCTGGGTGAAGTCCGTTATAGATAATAAGTAAAGGACAAGTGCGAAAGAGTACAAAGCCCTAGCATGCAGTCCACAGACCGCAGAAATTGAGACTGCCTAGCAGCATCCACAACTATAAGTTAACAACCCTCATATCCGACATGATTCTTCATACAACAAAGTCTCAAGAAACTCTGATGGACCTTCGTTTATCATCACCTGCTCTCATGGGAGACCTCTCTCAGTTTCGTATGTCGCTCTCCACGTCTTTATGGCCTTGTCTTTGGTTTCCGTCGGGCTCAACCGGTATCCGGGGCCTAGATCCATGGGGGGCTGTCTGATGAAAGTGACGTGGTGGACGCCCTCCTGGAGGGAGACACACGGTCCACCGCCCGGCTTACTGCGGCACAAACTCGAAATTAATGTCCAGTTCAGATAGAGCTTCTTAGTAGGTGGTGCTCCTGCGTAATGTTAGATCAGAACAGGGCGCCACAGCAATCACCCACCGCGAAGAGGACATCGGCATGCACGTGCATATGTCTCCGTACCCGTTGGGTCTGCCCTCTCTGACGACTTTGACAAAGATTGACCTCCCTGTGGATTATCCGAGTGGTGCCGTGGATGCAGCGGGGTCGGCGACCTGCTGTGGCTAGATGGCACTGGATCGGAACATCAGAGCGGCGAGTGCTGTACCGCCCTCGCCGACTGAGGTTGCGGCGCAGAGGTTGGCACACCCAATGAAAACGAAAAAAAAAAAAACGACCAGACAAAGAAAAAAAAAGCCTTAGGGAGAGTAGGTAAGCCATACTACCGGCCAACAGCTGCAATTCAATGTTTACCAGCATAGAGGAAGATGCTATCGCAAAGTCTTCGCACATCCAGCGTGGCTTAGGTAGGATTAAATATATATATACACGCGAGATTCAACTCGACCCCCGCGCTTTGTAAAACATTATACTGGATTTGTCATTACAAAAATGTACTGAATTTCCAATTTCTGTGCGCCCCCTCCCCACGCCCCCCCCGCCCCCGACCCCCCGGCCCACTTATCAGTCTCTCGTCTCGGGGGGCTCGCGGCGTCCCTCTCGGTCTCTCACCACCGTCCCGCGCCCTCGAGTCACCTCGCGGTGTGGCGTCTCGACCACTGACTTCCCGCCCCCTCCGTCGGTTGTCGGGCCCCCCCCACTCCATCCCCATGACCGTCTCTCAGCTCCGCCTGATCCACCTCTCTGCTCGCGACCGGGGACCCGGTTCCCCTCCCGTTCACGATCTCCTAAAGAAGGGCGCTACCACCTCCTCTCTCCACTCGCTCTCCCCTCTACGGGCTGCAGCCCCTCGATCCGCTCGTCGGCAACCTATTATTCATCTCTCCCCATCTCCTCCCATCCCTCACATCTCTCTTCATGCTAATTGTGTTTAAGCGTGTTGTGTATTGCTTGTGTGTGTGTGGTGTCTGTGAGGGTGTGTGTGCTGCCCCGCCGTGTGTGTGGCGCTGCGGCGCGCCCGAAGAGCATTGGCCATGCTGTGCGTGCACGTGCTGTTAGGACGCGCGGCGCGTGTTGCGTGCAACTTTGCATTTGCTCTGGAGGTATTGGAGAGTGAGTGAGTGCGTTCCGTGCTGCGTACCAGAACTTTCTTACCTATTGCGTGGTGCAACAGCGCAGAAATCGCGCTCCAGTTGGTGGGCGGGCAATCAGCAAACAACACCAGTGACTGAAACGAACAATTACACACAGGATTAAACGGTCAGTACTGGGGTTTATTTCTCTAGCTAGTTCCGCGTTCATGGACAGTGGACTAGAACCAACGAACATATACACACACTGATCTGGGAGTTATTCTCCAAATGTATACGAGGTTCATGACATTGACTGAACCAACATTACAGAAAGCTAGATCTGGGGGTTTAATTCTCACTAGGTATATTGTCTGAGTTCATGACATTGACTGAACCAAATCCAAATACATACAGTGAACTGGGGTTTTTGCTTTCTCTAGGAATTCCGAAGGTCTCGACAGTGACTGAACCACACAATAACTCATACCAGAGCGTGATCTGTGGATTTGTTTCTCTCAGGTCTTTCCGAGGTATCTTCTAAGCTGAGGAGGAAACAGTATTGCTGTCCTACGTTTTGCGTGTTGCCGCAACAAACAGAGGATGGTGACATGAGTTGCTGTGTCACAGTTTTTGCATGTACCTTTACACAGTAGGTAACATAATGTCCCTTGCCTGCCGCGAGTATCCACGATATTAGACGGGAAAAAGTAACAGTTGTCATGCGTGCAGAATGCATCGTGTATACCTACAGCGTCACAATTGAATGGAACAGATTGATCAGGTGTCGCGCAGAGTATCCTACACTTTTGCTTCACGATGTGAAAGAACATGACCAGGCGAGCACAAGTTATCCTACACTACACGACTGAATCGGCACAGTGTCAGGCGTATGCGCAGCAGAGTACAACACTTCACGATGAATGTGAACAGTGTCCAGCGTAGTGCGCAGAGTATCCAACACTGGCACGATTGAAATGGAACAGTTGTCATGCGTGCGCCGATGTATCCTACACTTCATCGAGTGATGGCGACAGAGTTCAGTAGCTTGCGCATCAAGTAGTATCCAAAACTAGACTTACACGAAAATGACAGTGAACAGTTGTTCCGCTTGCGCGAGTATCCTACACTTCACGATGAATGGAACATGTGTCAGGCGTTGCAATAAGATATCCTAAACACTTCAGCTAACAATCGGAACACGTGGCAGTGTAGAACGCGTGCGCAGCGAATTCCTAGCACTACACGATGAATTAACAGCGTACCAGGGTGAGCTCAGGGAACCAAACAACTTTACGACTTGTACGGTCGAAAATATGCAAAGAATGGCGAAAGAGGAAAATATGTAATAAGGACAGGATCCAATATCGTAGTTTTACTATTAGAATGCATCATATACCGAAGCCAGGCGATCACCAACTGCAAATTTCACCTCTCCATGACCGGACCATGATTGAAATTAGGATTTTCAGTCTAGCATTAAGAATAATGAATCATCTTTCACACTTAAACTTACTTCCTCGCCCTGCACCCCGCCCGCCCCCCTTCTCCCCACGCCATATACTCCTTTTCCCCATGGCACACTGATTCAAATTTGCTTCTCTCTCTCTCTCTCGACAGTCTTCCTCTCTGGCCATCACTCGTCACGGTCTCTCTCCTCGCTCCTCTCTTCGACTTCTTCTCTCTCGGTACAAACGCGTGTCAACTACTTGTCCAAACGTATATTTTCCCTGCCGAACAATCATTGCTGAAAACCGCTTACACCTCAAAATTGGAACACTGATAGAAACGATGGAAAACGAGAATACGTATGACCGTCTTTTTTCTGAACACAGAATGTAGCATGTCTTGTCACTGATAAAGACTATATCATTTTCTGCTTGATTTGGGTTTTGTAATAACGATGAAGCCTTAAGCAGTAATGTTTGCTACCAACGAGCGAGACAAAACCTAGATCATTATGTTAACTAGCACAATGCTTACGAGAAAATTGGTGTATCTGCATTTCGAGTACATGGAACAAGTGCTACAAAGTAGCTTGTGTTTTGTGAAGTAAAATTTATTCTGTTTCAGTAATGTTTTCTCTCGTTTATATATATTGTCTTTGGCTTTCCATTTCCCATCTGGCCACATTATGCATCCCCTTTGCAGAATACCACCGAAATAATTATGGTAGTGCGTGTGATATACTGTCCATAAGATGCATATTATTGCCTTAAAAAGTTGGTATGATAAACTACTTAGCTGCGTTTTCATAAAGACAGCATTACCTAAGTATTAAGATAAGGCAAGGTAATTTGGCTTTTTAACCCAGCCGACCACAAAGGGCCACAGGGTGCATGGATCGGGTGTGAATCCTAGAGCGAGGTGTCTGCTGATAGTGGTGTGAGTGTGTGAGTGTGTGTGAGTGAGTGTTATGAGTTGTGTCTGTGTGTGTGGTTTTGTAGTTGGGTGTGTGTGTGTGTGTGTGTGTGTGGTGTGTGACTCTGCTGTGCGTTCCTGGTGTGAGAGAAGAGAGAAGATAGAGTGATTGAGAGACTGATTGATTGAGTGAGTGTGTGTGTGTGTGGTGAGACTTTGTTGTGTGTGGCTGTGTTGGTTGTGTTTGTAGTGTGTGTGTTCTGTGTGTGTGTTGGTCATGTTCAGACGAGAGAGAGAGAGAGAGAGAGTGAGTGAGTGAGTGAGTGAGTGAGTGAGTGAGTGAGTGAGTGAGTGATGAGTGTGTGTTGTGTGTGTGGTGTCGTGTGTGTGTGGTGTGTCTGGTTGTGTGGGTCTGGTGTCGTTGTGAGTGTTGCATGTGTGGTCTGGAGGTGTGTGGTACTTGTGTTGTGTGAGTTTTAATGTATTAACAGACAAACCATTGTGTACGGCGCGACTATGCAGCACAACACAACGCCGGGTGGACAACGAATAGTTAAACTGTTCATTCCAGAGACTTCGAACTGTCCTAGCATTCCCACTCCATTGAAATCTCTTTT